>CP130733.1:24728849-24870910 GCA_030553155.1 Nippostrongylus brasiliensis | reverse complement strand
TTTTTGGTTAAAGACGCACGTTTCAAACAAAATTCTATATCTTCCTAACTTTCAAACAAAATTAGACCAAATCTCACAATATTGTAGCAAATAATTTTCTTTTTAAGCTGCTGGTTTTTGTTTCGAGCTTGGTCTCCTACTTTGTGAGAGAGCTCCATTCAAAAATGAGTTTGCGTAAATCGTTATATTCGAAAAAAGTTTTAACGGAATCGAATCCGTTTTTTCTCAGTTCATAGTACAGTTACGGTACTCTTACACTGTGCGTACGCTGATATAAATCAAGGTTCTTCATAGAAATATGTCGCTTTGACTACAACACGCTGTGCGCGCCTTTGCGCGCCATCGTACGCTGTACTGGTAGTGACGGCGCATGGAGCGTGTGTTCGTCAATGCGATATATTTTTATTAAGCTCCTTAACTTATTTCAGCGTACGTACAGTACTAAGAGTACCATAACTGTACTATAAACTAAGAAAAAACGGAGTCGATTCCGTTAAACTTTTTCGAATATAACAATTTACGCAAACTCAGTTTTGAACGGAATTCTCTCACAAAGTAGGAGACCAGCCTCAAAACAAAAATCAGCAGCTTAAAGAGAAAATTATTTGCTACAACATTGTGAGATTTGGTATAATATTGTTCGAAAGTTAGGAAGATATAGAATTTTGTTTGAAACACGACCTTGAAATTTGACCAGTTTTTGACCACGAAAATGTTTGCTCAGAAAAATCGATGATGTAGTTACAACCTGAAACAAATGTTTGTAACGCATTAGAATAACTAGACTATGCTCTATCAGAATATCACCTCAGATTGACCCTACGCTCAGCGTTTTTGGAGATATTTTTGTTTAAAATAGTATATGAAATTCACTATAAAATATTTTTGAAAAACACAAAATTCGCAACACCGGTATGTTTCGACATATTTTCAAATAGAGTTATTGAAACTATTGATTGGTATCAGATTCTTTTCGATTTGGGCTATTTGTGCATAGAAATGAAAAGTGACATATCTTTTTGACCGCTACTGTACTTTGTATAGCGGTTGCCACACCCCCCCCCCACAAGTCACTGTGTAGAACCAATACGCATTCACCATACCTCTACTATTCAGAATGGAACAATAATGAGTTCAACTATCAATGTTCAAAACTTCACCCCTAAAATGAGTGGGCGCGAGAGAATGGCAAATCCCCATATAGAGATACCCATGTCGCACTCCTCCATATGTGATAATAAAGTTTGTGAGATGATGAACACCTGAAAATTTCAAAACAAACATGTTGATTAATGTAGCACACAAGTGCAAGCAATAGCAAAAGCAATAAGACTTACTTCCCTTCTGTAAGGGAACCAGATTGATCGATTGCGAATAAGACACGCTCTCGACCGATTGACCTGCAAATAGTTATGGTTACATCTCTAGTTTTTTCTTGAGTACTAAAGTTACTACCTCATCATGAAGCCTCGCAGGTGCGATCGTAATCGCAAAAAAGCTGTACGCACAGAGGGCAATAGAAGGTGAGCAGATCATTAAATCCTTGAAGCTATGAATCCGGTGATTCAGCATCATCAAGGTGAGGGTTACCGACGGAATGATTATAGCCAGCATTATGAAAGCGTACAGCTAAACATTTTCAACGGATCTCATGGCACTGGCTAAGCATCCTCTAACCGACCGCTTGAAAATTTAACAATACATGATTTTATTTTTCTGTATTTCCTTGAATTACGTTACGTTACAATTTCAAGATTTGGACTCTGATTTGGATTTTACTATCGTTACTATAAATTTATCCTCAAAGAGAGGATCTCCAAATCAGAATCACAGAGTATGGTCTCATTGAATTTCTCTTAACCTCCTCTCCAAGGGTTTGCATGATCACACTCTTTCAAGCCTTCATGGAAACACTGAATCCGAAACAAACGACAAACACCATTGAGTGATAATAAAGGAACAATCTAGTACGACACAATGCTGCTCCCACACTACGTGCTCTGGATCGCTTTTATGCGACTTGGACTCTGTTTTCCATCTTTATTTTCATATTTATTTTAGCCGTTCTCCTTCTATAAATTACCTTGCGCTGATCGTTGGAATTCGAGAATGTTTTCATGCTTACTGTCCTAGTTTCAGCACAGAAGAGATCAAGAACAACGAAATCGAGGAGATCCACACCAACTTTGAATATCCGATCGAGTTCTCTGATCACATCACAAATTCTTCCATACAACTCCATTTGAATCAGCAGTGTATCCTCGACACCACTCGCAGAGCCGTCAAGCTTAATTATTAGTTGATCATGTAAGGTTTTGGGAGTTGACGGCTACTATGCTGTAGCATAACGGTTCGTAAATTCGTACGATATTGTTAAGACAAGGCAAGAGCTCTCCAGAATTTTCATTGACAATGCACTTACCTCTTCTAAGCTTTCATTGAAATGCTTAGTTTCTAAGTATGCCGCATCTGTGTACATGATGTATATGAACATGGTAATATTCCATGCTACATAGGTGTATAGGGTAATGAAGCCATTGATAATGTAGAGCTCGGGGAAGTAGAACATCTAAAATAAGGATTTCCTACATTTCTCACTCAATACCGTTGGAAGTAATAAATTAGTCAATTAAAAATTTTCTTCACATATTACTCAAATCGAAACAATGCAAAGGTACTATCAAGAACCAATATCCATTTAACTATTACTGCACCACTCTCAGAACGGGTTGCACTGGTGGAAAGAAACATTGGTACGAAAAAGTCATTTGTACAAACAATATGACGGGGTAAGGGAGAACAGCCCAGCCACATCACTCGCTCTTTTTGTGGCGATGCAAATGGTGTTGGATGTCTGTGCACTTTGACTATTTGGGCTAAGTTGCTCTTCAGCTTTTTTTTCTCTTACGATTGGACACTGCTACGTACTGTTTCTCAGCCGTTTGCCCTTACAATCATAAATGGAAGGGAAATTGTGTTAGCCTATGTGTACTACTGCTTATTACTGTTTCCAAAACAGTGTCGAAGTGTTTTACCACGGCTGCGATGCTGAATTATGTTCTATCTTAGTCTGTTGTCAGACTTGAAAAGGCAAAGCCAAGTGAAAATGCATTTAGCGGTATCGTTCTCATATCAAGGACTTGTCGCGTGACGTCCTGTTTCCACCTTCTACTGCATTCACCGATTTCATTACTCTCACCGGCCGAATTCATTCCTCTCGCCGTCCGTCGTTGGCATCATTAGCCAAAAATTAGCCACTATTTCTATTCCAATTCCAAGTGGAAGGGAAATACAGACAGGGTGCGTCGACATGAGGACATCCCAATCGAGGTGGCGGTGTCCATTTTGGCCCCTGAACCTGACATCGCGGCACGCGAGACATTGGTGACGGTTTCGATTGCTGCTAGGGTCCAAATGGCCCCTAGCAGCAATCGAATACTCTACTGCGGCAAGAAACCAAAGTAGAGTTTGCGGCCGTCCACTGGACTGTCGCTGATCAAAAAACTATTTAGTGCATAGTTGACGATGTGGGTGGTTTTTCTAAATAAATTTTAAAACGAATGTGAGATTCGTTTTTCGTTTCGTCGTTTTTTTTTCAGCGCTCTTGACAACACAAGTAAGAAAGGTTTCAGCGGAAAATATTCTGAGCAATGTCAGATCCGACTTGCTGTAATGCGCAGCTGCCGCGCGCGCCGCAGGTCCCTATGGGCCCATTCAGAGTTTTACTGCCGCAGTAAAGTAAAATTAGCAGCAAAAGGGGGATGAGCGCACCCCACATCCGTTTTCGGCAGCAAATCCGCTGCCGCAGCAAGGAATGTCCCGTGACATTCCTTGCTGCGGCGGCGCTGCGGCATTGCTGCCGCAGTAAAACTCTGAAAGCGGGTGCAGCACTGCCGCTACTGCGCAGCTAACGCGCGCGTCGCTGGTCCCTATCCTTCATCATTACTGCGGCAGCAACGCAGTAGAGTCTGAGTGGGCCTTAACTTGTGCATCCAAGGGTGACTGGTGGTCTGTCTCGTAACCACCATCAATATACGCTTCATTTTCTTTCTCTTCCTTTGAGCTTTTGTTTCCTTTCTTCTGGTTCTAGAATAATCAGAAACAATTGGTGTTTGAGCTATGGACCTGATTAGGTTTTCAAGCATATCTTCGATCTTTCAGACTCCGACTAGGGAGTACCGTCAAATCGTTAGCCGAATAAAGCGATATTACAATCTCGGTCCGCTGCTTAACAGTGAACGACATTAAAAAATATAGACAATTTTTTCGCTCTAATGACCCTCCCTTCACTTCAACGGCTCAATGGGCGAGAATGTGGTCGACATTCTCGCCCATTGAGAATGTGGTGATGCTGGTAAAACAGTGACGCACCGAGAGTGCCGTTTCGGCGAATGTTTGTGGCAGGTCCATAGATGCCTTGAAAGAGTCGTACTAACAGCTAAGAGCTAAGTGAAAAATCACGGGATGCTAAAGACGTCGTGACTTCACGATAACTTCACAATTGCTATGCACAACATTATTTTCTGTGCCTTGCGAATACTATGCTACAACAGCCTCTTCTACCACCGGTCTATCTAAAACCTATCAATACCTGAACTTGTCGTCTCGAAATGAATTCCGGTTGAGCGGTCCCAGTGTAGCAGGAGATGTGGTACATAGAGATCAAAGAAACTTCCACGAAAATGATCGCGAAGAAGAACGAAACGTTCCCTGAAGTACGTGGAGAAAAGTTGGAAGTGCCCTTCTTCACGGTCGGTCGGAGCCGTACTTAAAATCAACTTTCTTCCTCCAGAAAGTCCCTTTCCAGATTGACACTCAGTGACTCTTTTATGAAACGACTGCAGCTGTCCAGAGAATTGCCAGTAAATCAGAAATGCCTGAAAAGGACTCTAATATATTTGTCAAGATTAAAACATTAACGGAGTAAACATACAAGAGATACTAGCGCCTGAATTGCCCATGCGATAAGCAGTAGTTTCGATGAAATCCCCAGTGATGAGTGGACTTCAGCAAATGTTGCATGCGATGTGAAAACCAGACTGTAACTTGCTGCAATACATGTATTATTTAACTAGCGCGAAAGATGACGAATCTGTTCAAATAACAAAAGTCAGCTGTATTCACCTCTGAGTTATGTCACACCTGTTCTGACCCTACTTCGTAGTTTAAAGACTTCCTCATTTCTCGAAAAAATTTTCTTGTCCTTTCAATTTTTTTGTAGCTAGCTTTGAACGCTTCTGCACGCTTGCATACCTGCACCAAACATTGCGGTGGTAATGAGTACGTTTTTGGTTTTCGCTGGGCCACATACTTCCGGCGTCATGAAATTCAGCTGAAGAATACTGAGAACCTAAATCGTGGTGATTGATCGCACTAGTACTAATCATCGAAATACACTGTTTTGTTACTACAGAGTCACAAGGTCTACTCGAGGAGAAAAAACCTCTTATAATCCAGGTTATCAGGTTAAATGTATCCAGTCGTTTGCTTCTTACTATTAGTGAGTCGCTTCCTTGTGATTCTAATAGAAATGAACCGTTTTAGCTCAATCTGATCTAGCTTTTGAGTGTCTCGCATAATGCAGCATAGTCGCAGCCGATTCCAGTTACTTCCAGCTTTATCTTGATGCTGCATTGATATGATTTTTAGTGATGGCTTGTGAATCTGCTGTTCTTTTCGGTCTTTCAAGCCTGCATCTAGCAAGAGTAGGCAATAAAAAGAAAAAAACCCTCACAATGAGCTGAGTCCGGACAGATGCTCGAGGTCGGTAATTAGGGATTACAATGGTGACTTAGTGTGATACTTCTTCTGTCAATGTACACATTGCAGGCATATTTTTAGTGAACACAAAATTAGCAAAGTAAGCGTGTACTAAGTATGATTCACTTGAATTGGAAGCCCGCTGGTTTTTGTTATAGTTCAATCTTCCGCTCTAGGATACGCACCAATTTGAAGGGGTGCCTGAAGCACAGTGACCACCGGGTATGGATTCTATAAAGTGTAGATCGTTCTGTGTTTAAAATTGGGAGCCTACTTCTGCGCCTTCTTCTGCTACTTATCCTATCTCACCTCTTTTCCATGTTACAGATGGGCTTACCTTTGATTCCATTTTTTAAAGCTGTGCTTGGTACATTGCGTTGGTACTAGAACTTGTAACCTCAAGCCGTGTACAACGACACTTAAAAGAAAGTATTTCGAGTGCTGATTACGATCTGTGATTTGTTAATGTGATAACGAATAGAATGTTGGTTTCTCGATTTCCGTTAGTTACAACCACGCGAAGGTGAGCGAATGTAATGAATCTTGTGCTATGTACTGATCTGGCTAAAATTCTTTTGTGTGCGATTACTGATCATGTTCAATACGAAACTGATTTCCGTTTCCTACTAGCAGTTACCTCACATTGAAGCCCCATCATCAACCTGACGCATTTGTTGCGGCAAACTTACAAAAATTATCGGTCTAACGATAAACGGAGCGTTAGTTTTTTCTGTTGTTACAGAATCAGTTTAGCAGGCAAAATGAAGGATTTATCCCTAATCTCTTGAGCAGAGCTGTTTATTACGATCTTCCGCAGAATCCCTGATGAGGTTTTGGGAGGAAGATAGCATACGAAATTGAACGACAAATTGCATGAGAATTGCGCGGTTTCTCATCGAAAGACTATTGTTGGAAGAAAAAAGGAGGGGAAACAAGAAAGGAGACGCTCCAGCTTGAATTTTAGCGTCTTTCATTATCGCTTCACTCTTTTTGCGACCGACATGGGGCTTAGCCTGCTCACTCTAACGATAATGAACTGCTCCTTTTCCAGTCGAGTTGTCTGCAGCGTTTTTGGGGAACTTCTACCGGAACTGAAATGCTTCACCCGCGAATGCTCTTTTGTAGAGCACTAAAAGCACCTCTGAGCGTCAAAATTTTTTGGCTCAAGCAGAGTACTCGACATGCGTGTTATATTCGTCATCAGAGCAACAACACGGATACGCTTCGATTCAGAGCACCGTAGACATAGCTGTGATAGCTGCAACGTTCCGGAAAACAAAGCGCCGGTAGAAGTTCCCCAAAAAACGCTCACCGCCAAAACAGATTTTCAATAAAACAGATCTAAAACTTTGCGAGAGTCTTCGTCGTCGTCAATAAACAAAAAGTTGCGAGATTGTACATATAATACTTCTACAGTACTGGCCATAAGAATTGCCATTTTCACGAAAAAGCCGAAAAAAATCGGCATTTTCGTCTTTTCTGAATAACTTCCTAAGAATTCAACATTCTGCGAAACCGAGCACATGGCTGAGCTCAGCAGCTCAAGCTCTATCGAACGGTATAGAAATCTTACCTGAAACCCTTTTAGTTAGCCGAATATGGCGATTTTCGCGAAGCGACGTCGCGTTGCCGCGGACGAGTTTCCCATTCAACGGTGTTCACCGCTACTCCAGCAACGATCTTCCAAATTCGAACTCCCGTATCTCAGTTCCCAAGCAATTTTCTACGGCTGCTCTTCTGTGTTGAACAGAGTAGCCACTCTAGGGTAGTATGCCATAGGTAACCATCCCCAGATTGTCCTGGCTTCTTCCAAAAACTCGGCCAAAGTAGGCAAGTGAGGTTACTTTGTTGAGTTGTAACTTTGTTGAAACTTAATAATTTGTAAAAATATACGTATACTTGAGCTCAGCAGCTTGAGCTCTATCGTTTGGTATATAAATTATCTACAGCTGAAAATTTTTTCAAAATATCGATTTTTCTCTGTCACCATTTGTGAAATCGCATATATTGCTATGTTCAGGGCAGAATGTCTGCCCAATTTTTCGTAGAAATACGCGGCTTTTGCTGTTATACTACGCAGTTGCTGCTGAAAAGTGCGAATTAATGAGAAAACCCTCTTCAAATGTTCCCGTTTTTCTGAAAATTGAAGCTGAAAAATGGAATTTTCAATTTTTACAATTTTAAAAAACTGGTTTAAAAGTTTCAAATTCATCCTTGGATGGTGCGTTAGGTATCAAATTAACGGAAATGATGCGCTGAGTACAAATCTGTCAAAAATTTTCATCCATTGATTGCATCGTATACATCGATTTCCTCGTCGTTGACAGGCCAGCCAGAGAGTGCGTTCCCCGACGCTCCGCCCCTCGCCCCTCCTTCTGGTGACGTCATCGCTGAAAAATAGCCGCAAGACCTATGAATTCATGAAAACTAATCCGGTTGAAATCTACATCGTTCGATAGCACTAACTGAGTACATTAAAACGTAGAAATAGCAGTTCAAAAGAGCACCAACGAAAGGAGAAAATCGCTGTCAAACGTTTCAGCGAAAAATTTGGCTCGGGCCCAACAGCTTATAAAAAGTTACGGAAGCTCTCTGAGCCTGCCGTGTCATATGTTTCTCAAAGTGGACTAGGTCTCTTAGAGGATCCTTGAATGTGCTAGTATGATCTCGTTTAGCCTTTGAGCTACAGCCCGCCAAAGTTGGAGGAAATTACGTGCGTTTTGTGAAATTGCATGGATCACCATGTTCAGGCCCGAATATCTGCCGAATTTTTCGAACTGAGACGCTGCTTTTTCTATTGTGCTACGTAGTTGATGACATAAAATGTTGAAAGTGAAACAAATTCTTCTGTACTAATCGCATTTTCATGAAAAGCGAAGTTAAAAAATGAAAATTTTCATCTTGTGAAAATATTCGAAAAGCTTCAAAATTTCCTCGAGAATGGTGCGTTAGGTATCAAACGAACAGAAGTGATGCAGTATATTCAAATTTGACAAAAAACTTCAGAAATGTTGTCAAAGGTCCGCCCACAGGGTTTAGGAGCGTTCAAAAGCGCCTTTTTTGAATTACTTTGTTGAAACTCAATTATTTGTAAAAATATACATATATTTGACCTTTTTTTGTTGAGTTTTTGTCAAATTTGAATATACTGCATCATTTCTGTTCGTTTGACACCTAACACACCATTCTCGAGGAAATTTTGAAGCTTTTTGAATATTTTCACAAAATGAAAATTTTCATTTTTTAACTTCGCTTTTCAAGAAAATGCGATTAGTACAGAAGAATTTGTTTCACTTTCAACATTTTATGTCATCAACTACGTAGCACAATAGAAAAAGCAGCGTCTCAGTTCGAAAAATTCGGCAGATATTCGGGCCTGAACATGGTGATCCATGCAATTTCACAAAACGCACGTAATTTCCTCCAACTTTGGCGGGCTGTAGCTCAAAGGGTAAGAGTGGCTACTCTGTTCAACACAGAAGAGCAGCCGTAGAAAATTGCTTGGGAACTGAGATACGGGAGTTCGAATTTGGAAGATCGTTGCTGGAGTAGCGGTGAACACCGTTGAATGGGAAACTCGTCCTTGTACGAAAATGCCGATTTTTTTCGGCTTTTTCGTGAAAATGGCAACAAACACGACTTGCCTTAAACAGCTTCCCAATAGATTTTTCAAAATCATCGGACGGTGACGGGTCGTTCTCAGATAAGTCATCTCGCTCTTCCTCCTTACCCATATGTGCCAGCAAAACTGGAGCTGAATTGTGCTAGATTTTAAATAAAACAGATTTCCGAACAACTGATCAGTAGGCACCACCTAGCCGATCAACTTTTAAGGGAGCAGTCATTCTTAGCAGAACTTGAAAACGGAAAAAAAAACTGAAAACGGCACTTCACGCCCAGCTCTCGATAAATCTTGGTAGTCATGCTATAAACACTTTAACCTGGCTGATTCCATCTCCAAAGCCTCTAAAAAGCTTACAAGACATGTTCAACTTGCGAAACTACCTACTCAACATCAGTTCAAATTCTCCGGAAAAGTATGATACATGATCTGAATTACCGTCAGATGGAAGAAGAAAGAAGGCGATAAAAGGAAACAGAGATGCACTTAAGTTAAAGTGGCAAAGTGTTAGTTTTGTTGCACCCTTCGTATCATAAAGCGAAGCAGAGTTGCTAAGCGTGAATATCACGAATGAACACAGAGCAAGACTAAACCACTTTCTGAAAACAAAAACAGCACACATTCTTTGGCACTTTTACAGCGCCATAATGCAAAATTTGGATTTGTTTTCGAGCTTGTTTTGAGCTGGCAATGTGAGCTGTTAAAATTGTTACCTTGGAAAATGTGGCCTTAAAGCGACTCTAAGAGACGTAAATTATGAAGCTGCATCGTTAGCGAAACATGCTTGGAGAAAGTGGAAAATAGCGCGAATTCGAAGGTTTTCCGTCCTTGAAAAACGAAAGAATAACAAGTTCAAAATCTAGTTGTGGAGAGGATGAATGGAGTGAAAGGGTACATGTTGTCTGTAAATCAACACGAACGTACAATTTTTACTAAATAACAACACTAATATGTACAGTTAATTCGCAAAGATTATTGAAGCTTCGTCATCACTAGTAATCGTTGAATTAAGATCACGAGCACTTGATGTTAATAAAACTGACACCCTTCACTGAGGTACCATTGAGCTTGCATGCCGACATCGTTTACCTGACTGCCTCATCAAAAATAATGTACACGGAAGGCAAAATAGAAAATGTTCAAATTTCAAAATCGAAAGACGCTAAATGTCATAAAAGACAGAACGAGGAAAAACCGGACAACGACAGTTGTGGCAGAAGTTACGCTTTGCGTCTGGAGGGCGAGCACAAGTCAGGTGACTCGAGGGCTGTTCCAGCACACATCTACAAATCTACGAGACTTCAGGTCCGACCCGTTTTCCCTGTGTCAAGGTGGCAGTGAGCCGCCGAACAATTTGAAAACGTCAATATAGTTGGGTAGCGCAGAATTATGTAAACGTGCGGCAGCTTAATTCGGACAAAGTTTGAACTATATCATCCGCCATACCGTAATTTCGCCAGAGCTCCGGACTCGCATTGTGAAGACCAAAATCCTCTGGTGTATAGTGATGGCCTCATAATGGTGTAAATGCTGCACACGCCGCAAAGCCGCCATCATCGAGAGCATAAGCGCTGAACTGAAGGAGCTGATTCTAGATGACTCGGGTCAATGGCTGAAAAAATTCCCCTCTTAATAGTTTGCGATAGGATTTGCGATATTAATTGTTTTTTGTGTACGTAAATTTGTTTGAAAAAGCACAGACGCATCTGCACGAATTCAGCTGTCGTAGCCTGCATGTACATATACAGCACCGGACGTGCCGCAATGATAAAACGCTCCAGAGCGTCGAAATGCGCCATTTCGGTGTCCACGCGTAGTGACCCGGCGAAGTCAACCGCAGTTCATTTGCGCCCCATGCCCAACGGGGGGCCACGCGGTAGGTCCCTCGAGCCACCCCGTGGGGCCTCCTACTCCTAGCTTGGGACGTTAGGAAAAAACGCTCCGTATATTTATAGGCGGCGAGGAGGGGCGGAGCCTAGTCGGACGAGGGCCGCATATTTATATTTGGCTAGGAGGGGCGGAGCCTGGTTGATGGTGAGCCACCAAGCGAGGGACCGAAGCGGTAACGGGAAAATCGAGGGATCAAAAAATCGTCTGGAAACATGTATCACGAATTTGGGAGAAGTGTATATGTAGGGATAGAGCTCAAGCTGCTAAGCTCGAATATATACTTATTTTTGCAAATAAACCAATTTTAAAGAAGTTATTTGAAAACAGCGGGTTTCGGCGCTCCGAGGCGCCGCTACCGCCGTTTTATCGTTGCGGTGCGTCCGGTACTGTAGGTTATTCGAATCTACAATCACTATCATTTTCATCACAGTAATCACGATTCGCGCAGAATTCGAATACATTTGACCTATTCTACCTTGAGGTACCATATCGCTGGACCGATATAACACCTTTGGGGTTCTATATCCTTTTTTGTTCTCTTTTCTAGACTAGATTGCAAGGAAGTTGTCTATCACAATCCAAATTGAGAATAAGCAGCTATTGTTCATATTTACATTAAACTTTCCTCAGAAGCAGCCAGCTCTGGAATTGGTGCAGTCAATGAGAAAGAAAACGAACGAAAAAGTCTCAGGCAAGCTTGCATTCGAGGTGCTTAGAATGAAAGAAGAGGTGCTCTTTGAATTCGTCCAGATATTAAATTCATTACACTCCATCTGTACGATTAGAAAAGCGGCAAAAACGCTCTTACGTGGTCCATTTTTTTGCTTCATTTGAACCCATTTTTGGCTAAAATTTTTTGTTAAGAATTCCAGATAGCATCCGTAGGAATCCAAAACATATGCCATACGCTGAAGTTTCGAAAACATTTCTGTTCCAGAGTCGAACAAATTTGTTCCAGAGTCGAACAAATTTGGGGTAATTTTCAGTTAGAGATTAGAAGTCTTCAGGCTTTCGACAAAGAAGAAACTTTTTACAATAAGATGCCATCTCTTCGAGTGACTTTAGTCCATGAACATAACAATTTCATCAACGAAATGGTTGCATTAGCTTAGTTTAATTAGCTTCAAATGCTCCACAGGACGACCCTGCAATAAAGGAACACAGTGGCACAAAACTCGGAAGAGAACATTCCAAGATTTTTCCATTTACCTCTCCTTCTTCTTCGCGGACAAGTACAGCTCTTCAACATTCACGAAGGCTTTTCATCTACAAGTATGGATTTCGAAGTTCAAAAAAATCCTTCAGTGATTGAAACAAATATTAAAGCAACCACCCAATTCGATTCAATAGGTTCAAGCAGTTACATATTTTTCAGCCAAGATCGGCCTCATTTTACGATTGTCAGCCGAACTGAAACTTTCATCAGCAGCAGAAAGTGAATGCGTTGGCTTTTCGCTCCCTTTTTGGTAGTGGATCAGCCAATTCGCTAATGCGCTTCCAACGTGGGCGTATTTTACTCTGCTACTGGGCGCTGCACTTGTAAGCCGTTCCACTTCCAGTACTCTGCAGTTCGGCATTGGTGATTGGAATGCAGTCGGGTCCACCTTTTGATTATAGAGAGCAGGGTGCCAATCAACGGGACAGAACAAGCCAGTAATTACGATATTCAATTCTACCATGCATCTAATGACCGAATAAACCCGGGACTAATGGAGGTCGCCCACCGATCGCTTTTTAAACGCCTGCAAGCTTCGAATAGAGAAGGAAGTCGTACTAGTCAAGATGCAGGTCACGCTTTCGATAAGCGTTTACCGTGAGGAAAGAGGAATCCTTCAGTGCCGCAGATAGCGCCGCACCCATTCAGCATGTTGAAGTCTACAGACTGGTTTTTATTTGGCTGAAAGATTTCTAGAAAAATGGAAAATGAAAATGAAAATGTAATAACTCAAATTCGTATAATGAAGGAGTGTGACAACAGCTGCGGCAATAATTATTTGTGAAGTGGATCGAATACTTCTAGACCCGATGCTCTTTACAACGCTGTATCGCTGAGTTCAATGAATGAGCACAGAAAACAAAGAGGTAAGCCGAGAATTCAAACGGCAACGGCAAGCGGTTTGTAGTAACTGCTGGAGTACAAAATATACAGAATGGGACCAGATTCATTTAGCACAAAGAGTATGGATCTTGCGGAATTTCATAGGGCCGGTGGTCGGACTGATCGACGAAAATTGACAGTTCTGATGCATTGAATTGTAGAGAACGTTTTGCCCGTTCCCATACCTTTGTTATATCATAGAGCACCAAATTCGAAAGCCAACGCGAACCATATGTGGTATTCTAGGTTGTAGAATAAATGCTCTTACTGTGGAGATTCTTTTTGATAATCCCCAAGATTCCTGCTCCACTGGCAGCCTTTAAGTACAATGTAACTAAAATGGTACCGAGACCGAGAAAAATGAGACCGAGATATCGTCCAGAAAATCATTGGAGGCGTTCTGGATTTCCGCAAGGAATCTATGAACAATCGAAATGAGTGTCTGTCGAGAAGCAATGACTTCTTGTCATTTACACCGTTCTGTGGGTTTCGGATCCACAGATGTGACGTAGTCGCATCCCACTTGAGACGTTACAAAGTTCTGAATGAAAAATATGTGCGTAAATTAAGAAAATTCTATGCTCATGTTGAAGATAAGGTGGTGGGTTCTCGCAACCCTATGGTCTTCTATAGGTTTCTTAATAGTATATTACGAGAGAACACATCTGTGGGACCTTTCCTGCTTCAGGGTGGCGTTATGCTTAGGACTAGACCAGAGTTGGCGGAGCACCTGGCATGTTTCTTTCAGTCGTCGTATTCTTCTCTAGACTCATCTTCAGTTTCGGAAGTGCAAGTTCAACCTGTGTTCCCCTTTATGCCTGATTCCGTTTGGTTCTCCAAATGTGAGTTGCTCGAGGAGCTTCTCAAATGACCCTCGTCATACGCTTTTACTCCTGATGGGGTTCCTTTGTTCTTTATCAAGAAAATTGCCCATATTATAGTGGGGCCCCTTGAGTATTTGTTTAACTTGAGCCTCATCAGGTCAGAAGTTCCTTCTAGGTGGAAATTGTCGTATGTTACCCCAATTTCAAAAAAGGCTCCTCACACCAATCCTGCCAACCTCCGGCCTGTGAGCATTACGTCGGTTTTTGCTCGTCTTTTTGAGAAGGTAAAGAAGAAGCGCATTGTTGCGCATCTATTAGGTAATTTCATAAGTCCTTGCCGTTTTTTCAACGTCCTTCTGTGAGTTTAATAGGAAAGCTCTGGCAAAGAGCGATAATCGTTCGATAGAGAATTGTTCGTAGTTTTAGAATTTGTATTTCTTTTTGATGGAAACTTGAAATGTTGATAACTTTTTTACAGGCGAAATGGAAAATGAAATGTCGCAAAAATAGCCCCTTGTGGCATGGAATTTTCTCCAAAAATGTAGAACTTTTTGCAAATTTTTGCACACCGTTGGAAAGAGCAAGTGCTCTTCTACAAGACATTATATTGCGTTTTTCTATTGATTTTGGTTTTCGACAACTTTAAGGCCCTCAAGTCGAGTGACCCAAAAGTCGTTAATTATTTTTGGACTCAACGCTAGTCCTGCGTGTGAAGACTTTTGCAACTCTTTCTATACGCCTTACGTCAGAACTTCTTGCTCTATCAGAAGATGTGTTTGGTTTTTCACGTCGCTGAATTTTAAACAAAATTTAGCAACAACGACTACCACTTGGATGCAGCATCACTCTTCTTTTTGTTGGGAGAGTTTTGCCAAACGACATATACTGTTTCATAGAGAAATATTTGGACTATTAGGCAGCATATTAGGCGTTCTTTCACATATCGAGTTGCATACGTTTTTACCTTGTTGAAAGTGGTGACCAACGAGCCCTCCCGACGGCCCCGATGCCGAGCAGCTCGGCCAACTTTACCGCCGCGCCATTACGTAGGTTGGTCACGCGGCGGTCGCGTGGCCGAGCCGCTCGGCATCGGGGCCGTCGTGAGGGCTCGTTGGTCACCACTTTCAGCATCCACGAGAACTTCGTTTAGACTGCAGGCAAGGGTTTCCAAGCTCAACTGCAGACGTTTTTATTTCATAAATCGTACTGCTCCACTGCTTTCAAAAGAGCCATAAGTAAGGAAGGCGCACTTTGATACCTCACATATTTCATCCTTTCTCTCATTGTTCACCACTACTACTGATATTTTTGTTTCAGATGCATTTCAGTTTTTTTTTATTCTATGTGTTCCTACGTTAGTTGCGTTGTTTTATAGATTGGATTCCGAGGCTTGGTGCCGTGTGTTTTACATTTTTTTCACATATATGGTTTACCTGTGTAATAAACATAACATCCTACTAACATCAAGAGTTGGTTGCGTCGTCGCAACACTCTTGCGGTGGATCACGCGGTGAGTTATTGATTTCTTTCGCTTTTTACGGTTTTTTCGCTGTGATTGTAGAAATCCGTCAAAAAATGCCAAGGTCGATACGGCGCTTGGACGAACAGTTCAATGCTACTCAAGTTTCGAGCCATTTTTTAGGCCTCTGAGGACAACGTTCATCTCGAAACGTTAGGCCATAACAAAATTTGACCCACCATACTGACCTTGTTCGGCAAAACAGCATGCGGATTTCTATAACTTCATGCCGAGGTTTCAAGACGAGAGAACATGGCGAATTTTAAAATGAAACACTTTTTCGAAAGATTCCACTTAATTAGTTTAACCATTGTTTGATTATGGAAGGGAAAAGTGTACTTTGGTTCTTGTACCTCACGCTATCAAAACCTACCGTGGGTGACTAATTCAAAGAGTTTCACGATGGAGGCTAATCGACCAAAAACAGGATACAAAATGGAGGACCATCGCTTGTTCATCCTCGCGTCTTCGCGTTAAAGCATTGTTACCAGTAATGACGTAAAGGGACACAAATCGTAGGAAAATTTCTGCATTTTCAAAAAATTTAAGAACGAGTTAAATCAGGATTTTCCGCATTAATTCAATTAGACCGATTCAATAGTTTCAATTTAGTATACAGCAATCATACCAAACAGTGCTATTAAGTTGAAAACTATCCAAGCAAAAAACGCTGAAAAAGAACTTTTGGTTCATCCTATTATTAATCGCTATAACTTTTCGAACAGCTACTTTTGAGATAAAATATTTAATTTTGAATTTTCTGCAAGCTTTTGCTCACAACGAACTTCAACTCTGGCGGAACAACTCCGGAAGATTTCAATTCACTTTCAAGCATACAGAAAAGCGTCAAGTATCTGCAGTTAGCAATCAGTGTCCAAATAATATGTCAGGTAAGATGCACTTTCTTCCCTAAGGCAGACTAGAACTACAGAACGTAAAGATAACTAGAGCTCAGTGACTCATCTTGTGCGGCGTTCGGGTCGACCGCACTTCATAGGCACCATTACCGCATACCTTTCAGCCTTATGAGATGGCGCTTCTTTTTGCTGAAAATGCTCGAATATTCTCAAATCGAGTGTTGTTCCCCAGAATAGTGCTTTTAGAAAATCTCCCTTATTAGGTCCGCGGTTTGATCAGAGTTCTCGAACCTATAATAAAGAAAGTTTAGGATGACTAAGGACGCTTATAAGGAAAACTTCCGCCTTCACATGAGATTTCCTACAATCACCTCCCACATTACTAGCGAGAGTTTTGAGATCAGTGGTGTTATAGGATTCTCTAGTCGTTTGAAAATTCACACTCAATATTCACACACTTTAGAAGCACTGCAGGGAAAGCTGTATCAAGCATTCGTAGAAAGTTTCTGCGCACACCGTGAGTGGGTAAATAACAGAACCATTCAGATACTGGCAAACCCTTTCGTTAACCGGATAAGTGCTTCACTTAATTGTTTTCTTGTTCTTCATAACAAATTGTTCTTGTTTAAGCAGAAACAGCTAGATATTATTTCTCTTAAGATAGACGATTTGCACACAACCATAAGTGAATGGTGAAAAATACATACCATTCTAAAGCCAGGAAGATAGAAACATGATGTATCGCAAACTACCTAACCATTGAAATCAGTATTATATTGAGACCAACATCTTGATATAATAATGCCAAACGGACCGTTCTAGATTTCGTACATGAAAAAGGCAAATGATAAATGATTGGCTTTCATTAGTACCACAGCGCAATTGTTCTTCTTTCAATATGTAGAACCGAAAGCGTATTCGGCTTCTACAGCTACCCAGGAATGCCACTCATTTATCAATAAGTGCCTGTTCCGTTTTTTTCAGCTACCTGAACAAAAGCATAAGAAGCAGAAAAACATAAGCCCAAGTACAGGTATTACACATTTACGTTTTCACCGTGATGCTCACCTCTATGGCCATTACCTCAAAACAATTTCACGAACGAACTGAACCGTTTATTATCTTGGATGCGTTACGTGAATAGATACGAGATTCTTCAGTCATAGCGGTCAACTCCATTGCGCCAGATGACGTGATAGGTGAAGAGCCTGTCGCATTCGGTGATCTCGTCCTCACGTGAGTCGCAGTAGACATCCATCTCAGAGCAGTCGACAAATCGTCCCCAGGAAGACACCATATCGGGAGCCGTCCAATATTTCTCGTCACCGTCACAGTTCGCGTTTAGGACCAGTTTAAGAAGGCTGAAAAATGAGGCACATCATTTGAAATCTATTCGGATTGGATTTCAACTATTTATTGCACATTCTGCAACCCAAAACAGCTGACGCGCACGATGTTCAATTTTTCGTTCAATCGACAACAGAAAGTTTGGAGGGACAACCGCCAAAGTCGATCGACTGAACCGATCGTATTCGACTTCGACACCTGCCCGCCGTTGTGTACCTGCACAGGTGACGGTGACAACTCAGGGACTGCGAGGCCCACTGCCAGGATTCATGGGTCGCCAAATCTTTGTCAGCAAGTGCAAAGCAGCTATCCAATTGAGTTATAGTCCTCTTTAAATCTTACTGATGAGACCATGAAAAGGAGGATCATTCTTCCCTATCTGCGGCAGTTTTCATGAAATGACGTGATGCAAGACGGCCGATTTTCTACTGCTACATTCAGACTGAGCCCCAATCCTAATCTTCAAGAAATATGGCAGTACTTCCCGATGTACAAAAAGTCACTGTAAATTATATTATATCACTAATCACAGCCTTCTCTTCGGGTTCGGATTTACAGATTATAGCTGAAGCAGTAGGGTACAGTGGTAAGAGGCGCAATTGACACCCACAGGGTCAAGCAATCGATCATCGACCAGGCTAACCAAGCCTTCCATCCCTTTCAAAATGAATTGGTTCGAGAATCGTCTGGGAAGGTAAATATTCTGACTTGGTACAGCAGCTAGCCCCCAAGGTCTTTGTATAGGAAAAACACGCATTCACCATGCCTCTACGGTTCTGAATTGAACACGTGGTGTCCTAAGGAGACTGACCAACGCCGTTGCCTTTACTTTTACTTCGCCATTGCCTACAACAGGCTCTAGTGACGAACACAATTGATACAAGTGATTGTTCGGAGGTGAACGACGATCTCTTCACGTCACATCTGTTTGTGCCAAGTGTCGTCGTCCGTGAACACTACTCTATTATTGTTAAAAGGTGTAGTATGTAGAATAGATTCAATTTGAGATAGCATATCTCTCCAGTACTGACGGAAGACGAACGAATCGGATAAGGTGGAAAGTGGCGCAGAAGATACGTTTCTCTCTATGAGCTCTGAATAAGATAAGCCCAAATAAAAACAAGTTACAGACGCTCGTCAACTATTGCACATGGACTTCTCGCTTAGTGCGAAAATTGCACTAGCAATGGTAGGATTGAGGGGAAAACTAAAAGTATGAGATTACGAGGATATTCACATAGTCTATGTGGTAGAATAAGGTGTGATAACAGTAATTAGTTGCAGACGACGTCGTTTTGAACTCATGAAGATAGGTAAACACTGAAATAATTTGCCAAGTATAAATCTGCACTGTAGACTTTGTCAGCATATGAACTGACATGAAATATATTGAGTATGAACGTCGAATCGTTTCAACGTTGATCCAACATAAACCGATAAAACTCAAAGTCCTTCTGCATCGCTGATAATTCGAATATAACAAGGCAGAACATCCGATCACAAAACCGAATAATTCTCCATATCCATCTTATCACAGAATAACCAAGCTGTTCTTGAAGGAACGTTTTCTTTAACGGGCTGTGCAAGCGCCTTACATGTTATTTAAAGAAAGACGATTGTGGTTATGCATGCTGATATATGTAAGTGAGATGATACGATAACCACGACTTACAACATGGGGACTAACAATAAGGGCTATCATAACGAGCTGTTTTTCGACGACTTGGCCTCAATGGTAGCGATAATCCCGAAAATACATCTTATCTGGACTAGTTGAAACGTCAACACCACAGAGTTCCATCCACATTAGGTAAAAAGATTAGAGAGGTAATGGAAAGTCAAATAGGAACTGCAAAGAGAGGATTGTTTGCATTTCTGTTCTGCATCGACAACAAACGCTGACAAACGACTTCGAACTAGCAGGGAAGCTTCTTCTGAGTTCAAAATCATTCACACGTTGAATCTCACAATGTTCCCTGGTGCTTTTTTGCGTTATAAAAGGTTAAGGTAGTGCAACGCCCAACACGAACGATCAAGAAAAATGCCGATTCCTTTAAAGTTTGAATAATGTAAACATTACTATATGCTATAAGCATGTAATGGGAAAAAGATGACGTCGTTAGAACAACTAGATTTCCCTACATTTCTTTCAATGATGGAATATCAATCCTTCGTTCTAATGACAAATTTGCTATTATTTTCCCTCCAATCATTGTTTCAGCGGAGGACATTCTCAAATAGGTGGCAAGTTCAGGACCTGTAAAACGTCCTAAGCATTCCATGTCAGAAAATAGAGCAAAGGGGGTTCTAGGGTGTTGAATACGAATCTGACCTTGGTTTTCAGACCTTCGCCTGATACTGTGACAAAAATGGCCCGAATGACATCGTTATATCGGTTCATAACTTTACGCGCTATTTTCTGAAATTGTGACATCACCTTTTCGACTATTGTTCCCTTTAGTAGGTTGGCAGATGAGTTACTCCAATAAAAGCGGATAATATTAATCATGTAAAAATCATCTGATGGTCATCTACAAAGAGCTGTAACAGAATAGGAAACAAATTCACAAACGGGTAAAGACAGTTGCACTTCAATCGTCTTCTACCTTTCATGGAGTGGAGTGGACACTTTTAAATGAATAAATGAAATCAATTTAAATTAAATAGATGAGTACATTTGGTCAAAGAGAAGGAAGAGAATTCGCAGAAAGTACGAAAAGAGTGTATGGAAGGTAGTGATTGTTGTCAATCTCTAAGCATACGATATAAGATTTGTGAGCTGCAGATAGAGAAGGAGACTGCAGAACGTCAGGGAATGTGTAGCTGAGAGCATAGCTGAGGAGAGAGAAGTACGCGGCCAAGACGGGTAGACCATTACGAGTCAAGATTAGCTGCAGCGCTTCGATGGTTGGGAAGGGTCGCGATACCTATACTATTAGACGAACACTGGGCACGTTGTCATATGGGCACCCTTAGCAATGTAAGTGTGCCCCTTTCGGCTCATGAAAATGATACACACCGCATATTCGAAGCGTTCTCGGTTCAGCTAATGTCCCTGAAATCGATTTTGTAGCGGTTGTACGCGAGTTCACCCAACCTGGGCGTTATGTGATGAACTCGTATCTCCACCTGAGTTTGTCGGAACGGGTGTTCCTTTATGTGGGGTTAATTCATTTCATCTACAGCTGAGAGAGAGGGTGACTGGTGCTTTGCCTTGACGACCACGATTAGGATTCGATTTCCCGATTCCTTTCCTTTCCGCTTGCCTTTGTATCCGGATCATAGTCGTCAATGAGATGGTGTTTGAGTACGTAGGCTTCAACTGCTTTTGACTTCCCAGGCCGTGGTGTATGAGGAAAGAAACTTGGCCGAAACATTCCTCTAAGCAAAGGCTTATAAGAGTCGCGCGATAAACGTGAACTCTGTGGAAGCAGCCACGAGAGATTTATAGAAGGTCGATGGCGGACTGGATTCGCAACCTGGACAGCAATTGTCTATTACAGCGAATGCAGTTATCATGCATTGTCCAAATCGTTGGCGAAAATGTAGCGAGAATGTGGAGAAACGGAGACCCTGCAAGACGAGATTTTTCTGTCGAATGCATTCCAAATTCACCGGCTCACTCCTTTCCGCAGGACTTTCAAAAGAACATCTTTAGCTTCAGATCTGGATACTCTTCCGACAGCATTTTTTAGCACAAATTTTGCCCACAACGCAAACAATTCCATACTAGATGGCAATATTTAAATGTTCCATGTTACTTGTGGGCTTCAAAACGTATCCAACAAGTGGTTTTACTCGTTTCAAATCGGAATACGCAACTTATCTTCAACAATCTGCGAAAGTTTGCTGATTGAATCGACCACCGCCGTTAGATCCGTTTTGTACTGTGGCCGAGAAGTTTTTCAATATCATGTTTTATGACCAATGCTTCGACATGAACAAGGAGAACGGGACAAAATAAATTATCCTGTCAGCTTTCCTGGTAATTCATTACATAATATGAGCTTTGGTGGAACAAAACGTTCTTGCTTACCTCTGTCCTAGGCGGAACGTGATCTGTCTAATGTTTAAAGAGACCGGCCACGAAGCGGCTTCGACTGTGACCTGAGTGACATTTCGAACTTCGGATGATACCTGAAAATAACCTTCCTTAGATTTCCACCTTCATTGCGCATATAAATGATAGTGAATTTTGCTTAACAAAGTGAAAATGTGTCAGTAAATGATCCGCTTAAAGTCTTTCAATTGGAATTGCAGTGCGGCGGTAATTACTATAGGTAGTCGACATGGTCATTTACGAAGTCATCTCTTGAAATCTTTGAGTGCCATCAATCGCTTCAAGACATCATCCTAAGATTCTGCACACACAAATTGTAACGTTTCAGTAACCTAGTGGCTAAACAGGTATTCATGAAGAAGACCTTGGCAAACACTGGTTTTGGATGGAAGAAAAACATTCCCTGTAAACAAAAATAACAGGGTTTATGAATGGTTTTAGAAACTACTTGATATGCTCTATCAAACGGTTAAAAGAGCAGTGAAGTAGGTGAACTTTCAAGCAAGTTGTGTTTGCTAGAAATAATGACTGCAAAACAGTCCACGAAATTAGTTGCCAACCTAATATATGCGTGGGACGATGGTTTTTACGGATAATCAGAACATCGTCGGTTTTGATGTCTTGCATGTTCCAAAGAACAAACTGGAATTCAAATCGCACCTCTAACAATAAGATCGACGAATCGATTTTCAGTTGCACCGTGAGCAGAGTAAAACATAAATATTAGCCACAGATTGGTAATATTAAAGAACAAATTCAATTTCTGAACCTCCTCCGAAACCGTGAATAGAATACTTCCCTTCAGCATCAGCCAATTATTCCTTTGTCTGAACTCTCCTTCAGTTTCGCCTGTCAAACCTAGCCTGTAGTAGATCAGCTTTTTTCTGTGCCATTCTCTCTTTCTAACTCTAGCCCATACACACTTGAAGTTTATTTATATATTTATTTATTCAAATCCCAGTCATCTGCATCATATAACCATAGAGAATTTCTATGCAAGTGCAGTGACTGGGCCAAGGCAAACGGCTGAAACGTAATCACAGTTTCAAATCCTGTGTACGCCATGAATTCCATGCCCTCAAAAAATCATACCATACTTTTCCCGATGGGATTTTTGCTCTTACATAGCAATTCGTCTCCTCCCCTGCGTCTACGATACTCACGAAAAAGCCAGATTGGACATAATTGATTCTCATCTATTTTATTTTAGTGGTCATCGTGATAGGCGTCGAATTCCTGAAAAGGGAGGGAAGCAACGCAATTCAATCATGCAACTAGAAACATAATTTTCTAACAGTCCGCGACATGTGCTTGCGCGTTGTGTGCAAATGATCAACGCAAGAAATATCGAACCAGTATTCCCAAACACCAAGTCTTTATTTGTTTTGTATTTGTAAACTTTTGATTCTAAAAAACACACGAATGCCGACAGACACCCCACACTTCATGAGTTAACAATGGTGGACAACAGAGTTATTATAACACTTTACAACTGTAAGACTAGTGTAAAAATGGTGCAAAACTTTTGAGGTTGGGAGTGTACAAGGAGAAAATATATAAAAAAGGGGGATTAGTTAGCATCGCATAACAACCAGGTAGCAAGCTACCTACAGCGCTAACTTGAACATTTGCCTTTCTCTTCCCAGGGCTTGTTGTCACATATGAAGCAATTGCAAAAGAACAATTCCCTCCTGCTACAACAATCCGAGACACTAGGCAGATTTTATCCCCTCTCGCTGAAATAGATCATCTGATTTTCGAATTATTCATTTCAATAGGAACACTAGTCATTGTTTATGAAAGGTCAATTTAAATTGCATCACCTCCAACGGAATGTCAGCACGATGAAAAGCAATGCGTTGATTCTCCTGGAATGGATTTAGGTAGAGCGAGACATTGAGAGGGATCTTTCCCCTTGGCTGGCACATGGTGAGAAGAGCGTAGTTCTTGTTGGCGAAGTCTAGCGGAGAGCTAACGAAGAATGACTTTCCTCCAAGTGCGACGGTTCGACCGGCAAGCAAAATGAGTGGAAGCAGCCGAGGCAGTAGAAGTGGACGGAACATGCCTGACTTACAGGTGTTGTTGACCCAAAAATCCGGAGAGGACGGAGGATGGGATTACCACTGCTCTCGAGGCGAGCTTGACGTGATTCGAGGAGGAGGAACGCCCTCCTCATCGAATCACGTCATTTCAGCCGACGGAACAAACGAAGAGGTCTACTCCCGGCATGCCTCACGTCTCCCAAACCCCTACGCGTCTTCCAACTCTCTCGAATTTGTCAAGCCCCATGGGGCGAAAATACTTAGCCGGCGATTGATGGAGATGCTATGTTCGGGTCGGCCTTAGCTTCAAAAATACGATTTGCAATCAGCCTTAACTCACATGTTCTCCACATGAGAGGGTTTTTCTAGGTTTCAGTTCTCGAATTCGGCCCAGCTTCTTTCCTTCTATGAATGACCGTAACTTTACGAGCATACTTGAAATGTATTCCATAGCAGGTATAACAGAACAACTTATCAGAAACCACTTCTAGCTCTACTGCCAATTACCGCAGAGTGGAGAAACCCAAAAGGGTAGGCTATATTGGGCCAAAACGATTCATTGTTTTCAATTATTTTTACCAATCTTATCCAGAAAACTGTCTATTACCTTGACAGTGGTACTGTTACGAGTTCAGCTGTTACTAAAATGTTTGTAGAGGTAGTCATATCTTTTATAAAGAGATCTGGTAGTTAGGCCTACATGTTGTAAGCCACAATGGTGACATGTGACGGAATATATGATATGCGTGCTGTAATGGTGGTGCTAGGTTCATCGCAAAAATCGCATCTCAGGCGGGATTCGAACACGCGTGTCGCGTCTAACCGGGGCCATGCGTTGACGACTACGCTAATTGTCGCAGTTCTGCGATCTCTTGACAATACCGTGCCCCGACGCCAACGGACGTCGCGCTGGGACCACTTGAAAGACGCGCGAAAACCTGCACCAAAGTGTCGCTCTTCCGCCATTGTTTTGTCGACTATTCTAGGTCCCGCTCCGACGCCACTCCTGAATCGCCCCTGGTTTTCGGTCCCCCGTCGCCATTCTTTGCCATTACTCAAACAATACCTCCTTTATCTCCTCACTACTTTGTCTATAATTGTTTTAGAACTCATTCTTCTCGTAGTTGACGCTATCATTTTTCCACACTATTTTTCGCTCCGCAATTGACGCTATGATGCTTCCATACTTGCTCATATTATTTTCATGACTCCTACAGGCTTTGCCTCCCCCCTCATTATTAATGCTTATTTCTGTTTCTAGGGTCTTCCCCTCATACCATATGGAGGCACCTCCAGTCAATAGGAAAAGTGCAGATATATGGAACTTGGGTTCCGCATAGTTAAATGGACGAAATGAGGCGTCAACGAGTTTCAATCGCCACCGATTTACTTGCTCGTTACCATTCAGCATGCAGGCACCGCGAGCGATTTTTATATCGAATTGTTGCTGGCGACGAAAAATGGTGCTTGTACGTCAACATGAAGCGACGTAAGGAGTGGGTCAGTCCCAATAAGGAATCAGGAGTTAGCGTAAAACCAGAACAGAGCTCAAATCAATGCTCTGCATTTGGTGGGACAGAGGAGTGATTCTTCATGAGCTGTTTCAGAGAAATTGAACCGTCAATGCGGTGCTTCAACGAATGGAACGTCTGAAACTCGCTATTGAACAGAAGAGGCCTCACGAAGAGTTTGAAGTCCTTATACTGCACGACAATGCCATCTCTCACACCGCGAGAATCACGAAAAATGCCATTGAAGCGTTTGGTAGGGATGTATAATACTACCTCATCCGCCGTAGTCTCCCGACTTGGCGCCGTGGGATTTTCATCTATTCCGATCTCTTTCTAGTGATTTACGCAAAATGTCGCTTAACAACGAGACACATGCGTGGTTAAATGAGTTTTTTGAATCGAAACCGGTCGACTTTGTACAAGAGGAATTGAAAACTTGGTTCAGCATTGAGAGCAAGCTGTACAAAACGACGGCGATTACATTGCCGATTAGTTGTTAGTAGCTGTTGACTATAAATTATTCTAGTTACTCATCCTTACTAATTGTTATTTGTTACTCACTAGAGTTAGTGTTTAGATGCATGTGACTTGTTGAAGAAAATTTTTCGTAGGTACAAATGAAGAGATATTGACATCACGTTGGTCGCCGAAAATTTCGTGCCCTATCAGAGTATATGCCTTTTTTATCTTTCCGAGTTTCCATTTTTTAGCAATGAAAATGTGCTTGGATGGGGCTGTAGTTTTTCAATTTTTCGGCCAAAGAATGGTCAAATTCAAAGTGTTCAACGCAATCAAACATAGATTCTCAAAGTGTAAGTAATGCTCTATCGAATGGTATACATCACTTTGCCAAAGCTTCTCTGATAAATCTACAGGGAACATTGAAAAAAGCGCACCAGTGATGGTGCTGATCGACCTACGCAACGGCGCGGCGTGTTGAGCGTAGACATCGGGGCCCCCGGAATCGCCATTTTCAACAAACTGAAATGTATGCAATTCGATATGTGTTAAAACGTCTAATATGCTATCTCATATGCAATACAACAGACAAAGAAGGAAAAAACGATGGAAGGAAAGAAACAGAAAACAAAAGGAGAAATTAAGAGATAATCACAGCTCGTTTAGTCGCTAACATGAACGAGCTACTACAAACAAAATATAAATTCTGTCCCGGGACTCGTCAGCATGTAATGAGAGACTTTATGAGTGAATGCTCATCTAACCTTTACATATGCGCAACAATATCTGCAGGCATATCACAGAGGACCTGATATCGCACATATCTGGAAGTCTCCTAGTCAAAGACTTAGCAAATTGACACCGGCTATCGGCGACATAGTGTTGATCAGCGATCCTATCCTCCCACGAAACCACTGGCGAATGGCGAAAAATCGCAAGCCTTCGCACCGGTCGGGATGACCAGATCAGAGACGCTGAACTGATTGCAGCATGGAAAAGAAGCCTTAGACGCCCAGTAAATCTTCTCACACCACTGGAAATCCAAGGACAAGGAGGAGATAAATCATGAATCGGTAGATAATCAACCAACGATAGGCGGCACCGAGAGGCATGTAGCACCAGAGCACAGTTATCACCTGCGCCCACGATCTCAACTACGAATTAATACGACCACAACAGAGACAGGAATGTTAAGTTCACCAAAGGAGCGACTTACCAGACACTGGTTCCTGTTCAATATCATAACTAGTAACAAGGAGACGACAACGCACGCCACCAAACGGTGGTCAAGACACGAATGAAGGAAATCGAAAGGTTGAAGTGCAACACACCACTGGATCTGAAGCCCGAGCACAAAGGCTATCTATCGTGCAGTTTTTTCCTTTCTCTACCTAATTTTCTAGTACAAGCACTTAACTATTCAAATTCGCTCACAAGTCATGACCTCATTTGAACGTATTTAGCCAACATGGAAGGTGCCCGATCACAGTACGACTTCATCGCGAATACGACCGTCTGCGAAACGCAATACCGACTTTGCTAGAGCCCCAACAACTATACAGAAACATTCTCAGAACTTGCTGTCGTCTTAAAGATATTGTTCGGAATATTCATTCACTCTCCTTGCGCGTAGGCTCCCTCAGTACCTCCCGAGTCACATGGACCGAGAAGAACGCCAAAGAAAGGATCTTAGAGGAAACAGCAGAAAAAATCAAGGCTGAGTTGACGCTAGTACAGACGCTGTTTGCAACATTATGGGTGATGTCAAACGTACTTTTTGCACTACACCGTCTGACACAGGAAGTTTGAAAAACAATGATGGATCGCCTAGCACGAGCACCGATAGAGGTCGATAGAAGCATCGTCGACAGGACGACCTCGGATCAATTCAACACATTCAACAACGTCACGACCCACAGACTCTAGACGCACTCGAGGAACAACAAGAAGCTTCCTTCAGACGCCATGTCCTCGACAAACTCGCCCACATTATGGACCAAATGACAAACGCAGGCGAAAAAATCGACGAGGAACAACAAGAGCTTTCTTCAGACACCAAATACTCGGCCGACTTGCATACAACACAGGCTAAATGAAAAATGCAGGCGAAAAAATCGACGAGGAACAACAGGCAATATATCAGGCCGACTTCTCACGATCGCAAACTTCAGAGCTAGGACACATACCGGCAGAAGCCGACTAACGAGACTTTGCAGAAGAGTCGACCGAAAAGTCACCTCGGTACCCAAACCTAGAAGTGGTACAACAGAACCGACTCGACATTCCACAAGCCGAAAACGATACCAATCCCAATATGGATATGGACGAGCATAGGGAGGACACCACTCCATCCGAAGTAGCGGCAGCAGATATTCAATCGGAACCGGCAGAACCCAAGCAGCCCCAACAAGAAGTTGAAGATCAGATAGAACTTGAGCAAAACGACGAGGACCTCATCAAAATTGGCGACGCAGACGACAGCAATGACGAAGACGAAGCAGAAGACCCGCCTCCGAGAGAAGACAACGTTCAAGCTCCAGCAAACGCTGTTCAAGAGCCCAGACACCGCATTCGGCCAGCTCCAGCAGATATAACGGCACAGCTTAAAAATCTACTGAGAAACGCTAGACAGGTAGGAAGAGACCTTAAATTGATGATGAGGGACCTCAAAAACGCGAGACATGTCGCCCCGTCAATTCAATGTGGTGCCAGTCCGAGTAGACGAAATCACTGTGCCGTACATATTCTGTGAACAACGGGGAAGCAGTACTCAAACAGTTGCATCGTCTATCCCAACGCTGATGAAAGACGCCAAATCTTAAGAGAAACCGGACGATTTCACATGTGCCTAGATTGGTGGTGCAACGGTTTCCGCTATTGCCGAAAGTTTCATGGCCCATGTAACGACTTTCGGAAGACGGGACACAGCGCCTCGATTCGTCCACTGCCCGGAAAAAGCAGGGAAATCGAAAGCAAACTCGAAGAGCTACAGCGCGCATACGACCAGACGCAAACCCAAATTAGCTCGATAAAGAGAAGACTACGTTGTCGTGGTATCAAGGAGTAGATTACACATCAGATGCCTTTTTTCGCGAGAGGGGGGTTTCGCAGTTCTGCGTCCTCTTGACAATACCCCACCCCCAACGGCAACGGACATTGCGCTAGTGCGCTAGTGCGCGAAAACCTGTACCTAAGTGTCGCTCTTCCGCCATTGTTTCGTCGACTATTCTAGGTCTCGCTCCGACGCCACTCCTGAATCTCCCCTGGTTTTCGGTCCCCCCGTCGCCATTCTTTGCCATTACTCAAACAATACCTCCGTTATCACCTCGCTACTTTGCATATAGTTGTTTTAGAATTCATTCTTCTCATATTTATTTATTCATCAATGCACGGAAACGTGCGCAATTGAAAAAGCGGATGACGATATATCATGGACAACCTACTGCAGTCAGAAATAAGGGTAAAAACAAACAAAAACAAAAAAGAACAACAAAGGGCGTGATGCTGGTTCCCATTCTTTAACAAACGATGGCTTCGCAGTTCTCAATAGACCGGCAGAGAGCCTTTCTGTTCCAATCTGATTGATATCCATTTCGCAATATGGGGGTCTGATGCTACTTGGATAACTCTGGTCCAATGGGTGCCAAGACCACGTCAGCCTAGTGCACTGTGGCAGTAGAAAGACACCAGAACGTCAGAGCTACACCTTACGAGTTTGGGCGGACCATATCTCTTTCAGCTTCTACTGGTAGTTGCAGCACAGAGCGCCTTGTAGCATGCAGGCAAAAGCCGGTACATCGACTGTAGTCAGGAACGTTCCAAGACTGGGATACAGGAGTCTTCCCTTATTTCGCGGAAAGACAGAAATGCTAATAATTTGGGAAAACCATCGAGATAGAACTTGGGATCTAGCTGACACATCTAATCAAAGAGGCTAACTGATGATAAAAACAAAAAGGAACTTAACTAAAAGGCTAAAAAGAAATAAGAAGAAATAATATCATTTAATCAAATATCATATCAAATAATATCAAATATCATTTAATACAAGAGCATTCAGGGTATTAGCTTTATTAGTTCATATTGGACGTTATCACTCCTCCACACTATTTGTCGCTCCGCAATTGACGCTATGGTTCTTCCACAATTGCTCACTATTATTCTTATGACTCCCTACAGGCTTTGCTCCCTCATTATTACTACTTATTTCCTACTCATTTCTTATCAAATATGTTGAAGTTTCCTAATCATTATCGTATGTGTCATGTGTTTGGCTCCTAATTGCGTGTTGAATAGTACTGGATTAATTACTCAAGTCTCAGGTAAAACGGTTTTGTGGACGCTCGTGTTGTTGTGGCGCCAGTGCCATCGGGTCGCCCCTCTTCTGCGCGTGGCAACGTTCTTCAGCTCATTCACCAAACTACTGATACGATGACTCTCATCCTCAACTGCGACGGTCATTTACGCTTTCCTAGCACCTTCATGAAGCCCGAAGGCTTTTGTTTCCAACACTCATCCGACTGCTTGAACCGGCGAGCCCAATTCGGCATTGCAACAGTTAACCTGAAAGCAAGGAAATAGTCTGAGAAACTGCTAATGTTTTAGGTAGGTCCCACCTGGAACGATGCTGCAAAGATGATATGAGCGTCACAGGCTGTACCAAATCGTATGAAGTTTAGGGTTATCATAAATATCTAGTCTATGTGCCGTTGTTATTATCTTGGTTTATCTATCGTTCTTTCATCCTAACAATCAAGTGCATAACTAAATTGTGTTCTTATTTGAAAGCATTCGAACAATATTAGTCAGGTAATATATTTCTATATATGTATACATATGTATAGCAAGGATATTCTATAATTTAAGAACATGTCGAAGGTATCCGACGCTCTATACCAGGAGCACATTAACCGTGAAGTCTTGATAGACTGGTTTATAGTGACTGAATTGCGAATCACCAAGAAATCCAGTTTCAAAGGAATTATGAATGATTTTGCAAGAGAAATTCAGGGGTGAATTAATTAGCCCACTTAATAAGAAACAATATAAGTGCATGTAGATACCGAGCCGAAAGACCTAAGGTCTTTACTTTGCCTGCCCAAGCTGGGATAACGATTTCCGGCCCAGCATATAGGGTGAGATAATGAGATGGGACTTATAGAATACAACAACATTTCTTCTTTAGGCGCGAGTATCTTATGACTTTTGGAAGTATTTTATAAGGTCTGGTGGAAGTTATTACATGAATATAATAAGAGAAATAGTATCGACAAACGTGTGTCTCGAGAGAAAACCAGTATGTTAGAAGAGCAGGAAAACCTGGGGCAAGTAAAGTCAGTTATATTGTAAGTTTAAATTATTAATCAATGCTATTTAGGCTGTTTATTAGGAAGAAAGTAAGAGAGGCCAGCGCCGCATCTGGTGTTGTCACCACTGTCAGAACTATTGAAGATCTGTTGAAGGACTGGAAGCAAACCGGTATCATAAAATTAAAAGGCAACATTGAATAATTAATGAATATGTTCAGCTAATGAAACCTACAACGACGGCCGTGAAACTGGACGTCAACCTGAGCGATTGGTTAGGAAGCAGCTTAAATGAGACGATGACACCCCAGGATAGATGCGAGATAGCAGTAAGTATAATGTTAAACAATGTTAAATTAAGCATATGATAAAGTAGTTTAGAACGGTAAGCAAACATATGGAAGTCTAGTAGAGCGGAAGACTATCATGGGGAAGCTTAGTAATAGATGGATTGAAGTTGTCCAGCTCTACCGCGAACCAGACTACTATCCAGGTGTCGAAAATTAAAAATCATGAACAACAAATTGAGTGAATCAAATGCTTAAGGGGTCTGTGTAAGAAAGAACAGGGACTGCAATTCCATCGCAGAACAACGGTGTACTTAGCCAGCCCAAACGAAAAACGACGCGGAAGCCTTAAAAAGGCGCTAAAGTTCACCTCAGACACCCTTTAAAGGACCAAAGCCTGATTTGTTCTGTTCTCCTCGCAAACCCATATCATTGCGCTACAGGAACATACCTCAATTCCGAAGAGATTTAGTAACTTATTTATTTCATGAATTCTATCAATATAAACAAGGAACAAAAGCGTCAGATCACTCTACACCGGTAATTAGCAGGAATATTCGAATGTCTTCCAGTAGTTCACCCCGAGGTTCGATTTAATGAACATGCTTTTCGGTCTGGTTTTGGAATATGACTAGAACTTTCTATTGCGGTATATACTGATGTTCCACCAATCAATTACAATGGCTCCTTTGATAGTTTTACCTTTTCTCAAAGCTGTGATTCTGCAACGCTTCGTGTCATTCGTTCCTTTTCAACTTTTCCTCGAAGCTATGGTTATTCAACGTTTAGTGATACCAGTTTTCGGTTATTAGATGTACCTTCTCGATTCTCGTGGATTATTCTGTCCATCGTTATTCTATGTCCTTCATTCATGTATTAAGCAATCTGGTTCATATGTTTGCTCGTCGGGCATGTTTTGAGTTTGGATTATTTCAATTTTATTACATGCGATAACCCACATGTGGTGCTGAAAAATACAACAATCAACAACACAATCCAACAGGACAACAAGAACAATCTGAACAAGCTTTCGAGATTTGATAGAGAAACAAAACATTACATTAACCTCTAATGTATCAGATTTGGCTTCACATAGATGGGAAACTGAGTCACTTCTTTAGATACGTAGACAAAAGTTTTGAAAATGTTTTCAAATTATGAGAACCTTGCATTTTTTGCTCAGTTTGGAGTACTCCATCGCCGCTCTGACTGAGAAAATGTTTCGCCTGAGTCTGGTTTGCGGATTTTTTAGAATCAGCTTCTTCCCAGGGCCTCTGGTTCGCGAATATGCAAAAGGAGAGAACTTCTGAGGGTCTAGTCCTACCATCCTTTCCATTATTTTATACGTTGTTATCAAATCGATCTTCTTCCTCCTGACGGAAAGACTATCTAGATTTTTTAGAAGATTTTATTTCTGATACAGCTAAGAGGAATACTCCTTCAAGTGAATCCTAGAGCACGAATGAATACGTGTCTAGTAAAATTATTTTGCACCTTTTCCAACCTATCTATTAAAGTCCTTTCCACGGATAGAAAATAACTGTACCAAATCAATAATTGGACGAACATAAATTTTATATGCTCTTATAAGAATGGCAGGATTCCTGGTATTAAGTGATTTAAAAGGGATGAAAAGACGGTAGAAGGCTTTACTGGTGATATTTTCACAATGTTGTCCAAAATCAAGTTTCGAGTTAATAAGAAAGCCAAGCTCCCTAATACAATCAACTCCTTCCAAAGCAATCCGATCCATGTCATATATGTGTCTGGGATTAGAAGATCCCAAATGCAAGACCTTAGTTTTCTCTACCGATAAGGGAAGCCTCCAAAGTTTAGACCATTTCACAACGACATCTATAGCAGATTGAATACCTATTGATTCCTCCTCATTTTTTGAGCTACTATTATATATACCTTAACGTCGACCGCGAACATTTTACACGTGATTCCGCGCGAACATTTTACATGCGATTCCGAGAGGTTCGAATTCTTGCAGTAAATCATTCACGTAGATGATAAACAGTAAGGGTGATAGCACCCCACCCTGAGGGACTCCACTATGAGCTCGCCTAACATTAGAGAGGGATTCATTGACTCGAACATGAAATGTGCGATGTTGAAGGAAACTTTCAATCCAATTAACTATTCTACTATGAATCCCTAACTGTTGTAGTTTTTGCAGTAGTAATTTATGGGAGACCTTATCAAATGCCTTCTCAAAGTCAAAATATACCACATCAACGTGATGTTTCTGATCAATTAATAATGACCAGTCTTCTAAAGACTCTAAAAGCTGTGTAACGGTAGACCTCCCGTTCCTAAATCCATGCTGGCAGTGAGACAGGGTGGAATTAGATTCTAAATGGTGGACTATTTGGAGTTTAAGGTTTTTTTCCGAATAGCCTACAAAATATTGAGGTATTACTTACGAGTCTGTAGTTACCTGGGAAATAATGTGGTGGTTTTTTTGATATGGGTGTCACATAAGAATGTCTCCATTTCCTAGGAACTTCCGCGCGAAAGAAGATTAAATTAAACAAAACGGGTAGGCACGAAACGAGCAAGTTAGTGCCATTATTAATATTAGAAGGATATTTTCACGACGTCAAGTGTCCATTTTTAATTGGACTTTGACATTTATTGCGGATTTTATTTGATAAACAGGTTAATTTGTTTAATTTTCCTTCTTAGACTATTCTTCATTACTGAAAGTATCTTCATTACCAAATATTTATAACATGTTCGTCAAAGGGAAGGCACCAAACGAGCAAGTTAGTGCCATTATTAGCATTATTTTTAATTGTTTGTTTTGCTACCTTTAATTATTCTTTTACTTTCGTGTAAAGCTAATGGTGAATTTTGCAGTGAACACTCATTCAACGATACACGGTTTTTCCCTATTCTCTCAGATTTCTTGCGTTCATGCTTGTTTGATGCTCCTTCTTTATTTCGCGTTTCCGACATTTCTTGTATCGTTTCTTCTTTTCAATCTCTATTATTTATATTCCCATTATTCACTTCACCATCATCATCTCATGCAAAATATTCCCTTTTTCTTACTATTCTTCGGGAGTGCGCTTTCCTGTGACTTTCCCGCATTCATTTTTCAAAATTCTGTTCACGATTTTCTCATTCTATATATTGCAGGGCAAAGTAAGACGGGCCCTAGTAAGAGATTATTCCAAAGTGGACCCGGAGAACGATAAAAATTTTGAAGAGAAGTTGATTACCAATGATTTCGGTAAGCTATTGTTAACTTCGCTTTATTCTATGGGACTCCAGTGCACAGGCTAAGTTGTTGTTTGTAGGTGAGAAAGTTGAACAAGAGCTGTGTTTATTGACGGACGAGAATCGCTCCTTTCTGATTGAAAAAGTAATGGGGCGCCGTCCACTTTAGGACATGCGGTCCCCAGTTTATAAGAACATGGACAAGCAAATTTTCCTTGCACCGTTTCCGAGAAGCACTGCCGCAGTGGGCACAGCTGGTGCGGAGATGCGTCCACCTCTTTTGCTGCGACGGCAAAGTCTAAAGGGGTGCTTAGTCTGCTCTCGTTTTGTGTTGTGCAATCCCAGTTTCCCGACGAGCGCTTTGATCAGTACAGCAAGGTACCTTATAGCACTCTTTCGAGAGAAGAGTATTAAAGTGAGGGTGAACCTGTTGTGTCCGGTGCGAACAGGTCGCTCGAATTCAATTATTTCAGGCGCGCGGGTACAAATACGACCCCTGAGCGGTGATGAGAATTAATTTTTTCGCTCCGACGCCGCCTGTCAGCACCTCTCCTCCGGACGCGTATCAATCGCCGAGCTTCAACTGACGACTTCGCCAAGTTACCTCTTTTCTTTAAAATACAGGTATCACATGTTCACCATTGTTGTGCCTTTTGATAGAGTTTCTTTGTAATCGTGGTTGTTGCTCGTTGTTGTTTATCCTTCTGATTGTTCTATTGCGGTTTTATTTTGAACAAAAGTAAAACACGTGGTGCCGGTCGAAGCCGTAAAATTGAAAAGACAACAATCCAACTATTTGCCCTGACGGGCGATCATGTACTGTGTCCTGAAGCACGTGTTATTGATGAAGGGCGAACTGAGCATGGGGTAGGACTACGGTAACGAGAACGTCGCCGACGCAGAAGAACACGATATACAATGCCGCTCATAACTTCTCTCTCAAAACGCACGGGCAAAGGCGTGCAAATCGTCCTCAGTAAACTTTGGGCAAATTTAACACGTTGACGACAGTGTGGCGCAATGGTGGGCCACGCTCAATCGGCCGCGTGGGACCGTGTGGTGTTGTATCGTATTTTTCTCGATACATTTTAGAATTTCGAAGGATGTTTTTGTGCCACTTTTTTAGTAGACCTTTGCGCATTGTTATAGGAAACATGGTCCACGAAAATGATTCTTAGCTTCTGATTTACTGGCATTTTCGATTGTGCACTAGTTTTTTTACAAGTAAAAACAAATAATGGTTATTGCAAGAAACAAATAAATGCAAACTAATACTGGTTACTGAAACAAACACATAAATACAAACAAATATTAACTATCAGAATAAACAAATAATGAACAATAAACAAATAACAATTTCTTTTTAACCTGGGTAGGGGATAGGGGGACATTCTAAAGGCTTCCAGCTGTTATTTTTCTATTTTCATTGTAAAAAAAGGAATAGTCACAATCCCCGATATTACAGGACTGTATATGTAGTCTCCGAGATTTACTATTCACTTCCATTTTGAAAAAAATTCGCCGTGTGCCAGCATCATGCCACAGCCTCGGCACGCTAGAAAATCGGTCGGTCCCACGCGCCAGACACGCGAAAATGGCGCTGTCGTCAACGTGTTAAGAACACCATTCGATTCACCTTCTGATGCTGAGCTCAAATATTCCTTTACATTTAGTCCAGCTATAATTGATGATCTAGTTATGGGTGGTTTTCTTTGGAGCCCTGCTAATTATTTTACGACCACCCGAAACTTTGCCACTGGAGTGTCCTAGGGACACCTTGCCTACAGGAGATTGCAAATTTTGGAAATTCCCATTTTTCTCATCAGATTTGGCTTCAGCACGTCATTACCCTCACTTTGACACCAAACATGTCCTCAACAGGAACTCCACTGAAACTTTTCACTCGATAAAAAAAATGGAATTTTCCTATTTTTGAAGACACTTTCTAAGATCATTTTTCCAGATAGAACACGAAGGCTTAGTTTTTCCCAGTAAATGAGGGCTGTCCTACTCAAATCCGAAGAAAAATCAAACGACACACAAAGTTTTGTGGAGATTTGCTGCTTCAAACTTCACAATACACAACATTCTCGCTTCTGCTATGCGATTTTCCTCATTTCTGGCGAGCTGTACAGGGGAGACGGAGAAAGACGAAGGTGTAATTCTCCGGATATCAGCAGAACACATTACTGCCTCCACCTATAGCCTGAAGAAAAGAAATTCGGGACCCCGCGTTTCGTGGAATCCGTGGTCTATTTTGAAGCAAAATTCACATATGATTGTTCAATCTTTCATTTGTTCACAACGGAAGGCTTATATCAAATTTCACTTTTACAGCGCTAACCAGCGCAAAACTGTGAATCCGACGGTGTAAAGCTTTGACATTTTTGTTGAACTTAATTTTTCATGCCTTTATAGCTGTTCATATGGTGAGCGCGACTCGAACTCTAGCCACCATGCTCGCCAGTCGGATGGTCGATGAACCCAACCTCCGACGACACCGCTGCAATATCCAGTGGGAATAATTAGCACCTGATGCGACCGAGAGGCCCATTCCTTCCCTTGGAATCCTTTGACGTCCATTAATGGCTGTCGTAAACCAGAAGACATTTCTTATAGCTCTCACTTACAGCGATTGAAAAAATATACAAATGGAATTCCAAACGACGTATACCGAAGGAGAATGACATTGTCGAAAGTTTTTGAATTTATTCCTTTCTGAAAGTTGAAGCTGACCAAAAAAGGTAAAAAATTTGGAATTGGCCCGCTTGATTCAGATAGAAGGTATGATATTCAGGGGAAACAGAAAAATAGCCTAATATAAACGTGCCTCACGTAGCTGAGTTCATGTAGCTGAGTCCACGTAGATGAGTTAATTTGGGGACAAATTACATGAAAAATTACAAATTACATGATACTAGAAATTGCTTCATCAGGTCGTAGTCAAATACTGTGTGTTATTCTGCTGAAAACCTTTTAGAATACCTTTGCCATAGCTTTGCCTGACGCTGTGTTGACATTACAGCTCGTCAAAAATGGGAAAAATCGTGTATCGCACGTAAAGATGTTACGTATTGTGCAGATCCAGGCTGAAAATCTCAATAAAACTCTGTACGTTGTCCGAATTGGCTTTGGATTAAGATGAAACAACTATCGTTCAATAATTAAAGCTAAGTCTTTCTGTTCTAACCGGAAATGTGATCTTGCAAAGTTTCTTCAAAGTTGGGAAAATTTCATTATTTTTCCATCGGGTGAAACGTTCCTGTGGGTTCCTGTTGAGAACATGTTTGGTATCATAGCGATGATAATGACGTGCTGAAGTCAAATCTGATGAGAAAATTTGGACTTTCCACAGTTTCCAATCTCCTGTAGGCACGTTCGGGAGGTCGTGAAACAATTAGCAGGGCTCCAAAGAAAGTCGCCCATAACTAGGTCACCTATTGTAGCTGTAGTAAATGTAAAGGAATATTTGAGCTCAACATCAGAAGACGAATCGAATGGTGCTTTCAAATTTGTCCAAAATTCACTGAGAACGATTTGCACGCTTTTGCCCGTGCAGGCGCGTGCAGCACGCGTTATGGGACAGATGTTATGAGCGGTATTGTACCTGGGTACTTCTCACAAGCTGGATCGAAATGTCAAGCCCTGGGGCGCATAATATCGACCATCCAACATCAATCGAACCGATTACTGCTTGTGCCAGACTGCGGTGCGGGACACAGAGATGCGAGATGAATCACCACCCTCTTCCGCGCAATGGCAATGAAGGGTGGTACGAGACAACTGCGATCTAGCGTCAAAATCGAAGACACCAGGCGTATGTGCAAGCTGACAAGGATGACGGTGGCCTAGACCCGTATGCGCCGGTTCATCAGCGCGCAGAAGACAATGGTTGTCAGAACAAAAATGTTCTAGTGACGGCAGCGGTAAAAACAAAGTGTTTTAGTGTCGTGAAGGAGTGGAACTATTAGAGAACAATCTTCGGTTTCAACGTTCGAGCTCACAAATCGATTAGTGAAAGGGGCAAATCGATAGGTCAATGTTTTGAACTAGCATAACAATTGAATTGCAAATGTTTTCTAGAAATTGATGGAAAACAAACCTTTGTTGAACCAGAAACCTTTGACCTCGCAACCTGTGTTACAGCGCGACATTCGACGGTGATCAGTCTCTTAAGAACGCGCCACTGTACTCATGTTCCAGTCAAATCGTAAGAGCGTATTGAATGTGTACTTGGTCCAATATCTTTAGCTTCCCACACAGGGCGGAATTTCCGTGTTCCGATTTCCTGTTTTCGGCCGTTTTTGGCCCTTCCGTTCCGTGTTCCGCTCTTTTTTTTGGGCGGAAGACGGAAGCGGAAGTAGAAATCGAAGAGCGCCACTGTGGAGGCTAGCAAAAGGGAGACTGAAGTTATTGAGCTGACGTCGATATGATCCTTTCGCGTTCTGGTAGAATGAAACCAGTGCAGCGAAGTATACCCACCTAACAATAAGAAAACTGGCAATGAAGTATTAGGCTGTCGCAAAATTAATTTCGGAAATGGACCGCTCAGTTCAAACTGCAATAACTCAGCTCAAACGCAACTTTATGAATCAAGGTGAAAACTGTCAGCATCTACACACCTCTGACAGCGAAGCGGTGATAAATCCAAACCTTTAGAGAAGAAACTAGGATCACGGGAATTAACGAAATCAAGAAAGGCATTTTCAACATTGGTCAAATCAGCGAATTTTTTCTGACGCAAATAAGAATCAAATGCTTGAAAAAAGTGACAGTCTGTCGGCGAAAGGTCAGGAGAATAAGAAGGATGAAACAGAACTTCAGTGCCTAACTGGGTCAATTTTTTCCGGGTGATCTTCGCGGTGTGTGCACTTCAATGCCTAACTGGGTCAATTTTCTGCCTGAACAACTAGGTGATCTTCGCGGTGTGTGGATGGTTGGATGGATGGATGGATGGATGGATGGATTGATGTCACATTTTGCAAACGTTGTCCTGCAATAGGATCGCACCGTCCAACAATAAGGGTGATAAGGTAAAAATTTCTGTTCGCTAGTGCACGGACACAATTAATTGCAATTTCGGTGTTACATTTGAATTTGAGAACAATTTGTCTAAATCACAACACTATTTCTGCTGGATGTCTGAACCATAGTGACTCTGCTGTAACTAAACAACAAATAGGTGGTATGAGGATTAGTGTTTATTTATTTATTTATTTAACGAATTTGGAGAACAGACGTTTGGCGGCCGATATGATGGATAACTCCTTTACTACACCACCACAAAGTAAGCATAACCTTTTTAGGATGAAGTTTCGGTTTAGAAAAGGTTTTGGTGGAGCACCCTTATCAACCCAAGCAAATCCCCGCTTACTATTATTACAAGGAACCCATTCTTCATCAACAGCTGTAATTCGGCTGACCAACGGTTCATTTTTGTAACGAATTAGGGGATTCAAACAGATGACAAACGCGTAAGACGCTGCTCATCGGTCAATTCATAAGGAATCCATTTTGACATCTTCTTCACCTCGCCGATTTGTTCTAAATGTCTTGCGACTGCGCAGTAATGTACATCCAGGTCTTCTGCTAGCTTACGAGTATTGGTCTCTGGATTTGCTTCAACGGCTATCCTAAAACCTCTTTATCAAGGAACCACTTGCGACCACGACTAGCTTTTCCTTCGAGATCAAAATCGCAACAAGCAGATTTTCTAAACCAGAGCTGCACTGTCCGTTCGCAAGGACAATCCATTCCAAAGCTCTGCTAAGGTTACGTGCTACGTCTGCCGCGGGATGTCCAAATTTACATTCATAAAGCATGAGCACTCGAAAGTCGCATCGGTTCATGTTCGAATGAAGCCCTGGAAAAAATCGACTGCACAAACTAGAGAGACAGTAATATGCGCTTTTGATAGAGCGGATAATCTCCTACCTGACAGTATGCTTGGCTGTCCTTGAAACGAGATAATACGGCGTAAAAAAGTTTTCTTATGAACACACTCAGAAAGCGAAATTAGTCTTGCGACAGCCTAATGTTAGGTTGTAAACCTTCCAATTGAACTTTTGCCACGTCTTAATTTTTCAAATTTATTCCTTTGAAACAGGAACCAATTGAGATATGTATGGTACATTATTAGACTACTATGTGTCGTCTTCCTGCTGGTGATTGTTTTACTCCATACGCATGGAACCCTGCCGGTTTATTGACGAACAACTTCAACACTCCCGTTTTGGGATGGCCTTACTTGTTGAGATTTTTTTCTTCAGCGTGTTTCTGATGAAACGGTAGGAAATGGTATTCTGTAATAGCAATGCCTGAACATTACATTGCATGGCGTATCGAAGTCTAACAATCCTCCAAAAAATTTTCCCATGCGATTTTTTTGAAGACATCCTTAGCCGGGTTGGATGGGTAACGTAATCAGCCCTGCTTATCCTTTGGTTTTCAAGCCATATAATCCAATTGCTGACAGAGTAGATTGGCAGTCACTCGTGCATCTTCAGGTAGAAGCTCGATTCGATAAAATCAGAAGAACTCCAAAAAACGCGAAGAATCTCCCCCTTGAGGTGAAGTTCAGCCTTGGTGTCGGCTTCCTTTGTTTACCATGACCAAACCGCTGGGGTCTCCGACTATAAATAGCGTATTTCATTCACTTCTCACATACAACAGCCAAGTTATTTTACCGGTCGAGGCTCCTTTCGGAACTTCGAAATTTCGTACACGAAGTGACCCTAACGTTGAGCTATGTGACTGACTCAGTAGCACCTCTTACCACTATTATAATCTGAGAATGTCAGGGAATTCAAGTAAGGAAAGGTAGACGAAACGAAGCACAAGCAAAGGAAATGTTTTTTGGAAGAAGTTCAAGGCTTGTCGATGCTTCTTCCGTAGAGGTGAACAAATGTTCAATAATATTCGTAAAAATTTTACAAATATTTCTAATTAAAAATTGTTGGTAAAGAACGAAAATTCCCGTAAAATTTTTAAGTCCACTGTGCAGGTGCTCTCTGATCAAAACATGGATGTTTCGGCAACAAACTGACGGCGGTGATTTGTAGACGAAACGTTTTGCTTGCTACCTCTCACGCCCGTAATGAAACAAACAACAATATTTTGTTCCGATAGCGGTGGTCAGCCCTCGCCGTGGTTATGCAACCACCCGTCGGCCAGCCACCTGGTGATATTGATTCGATTTCATACTACAGCTCATTTCACAGCTCTCCGAAGACCAATACGAAGTGGCCATCGCGAACTGGCCACTTGTCAAGATTTTTAATGCACTTTCGTATTCTCTCCAACAATCCTTATTTCGTGCACTCCCATTTGTTCGGGTCTAAACGAACAATAGCAATCGATGATATTCCATGAAATGATAATTCAATAGTTGAACAAGTTCCCATTTCACGAAGTTCGTAAATTACAATTTTTGTGCTCTATCATATATTTACGTATTTCGTTTTCGCGAAACTAAACAATTTACGAATGTCGGGCCACTAATGAAAAAACTTGGAACCTTTGAAAGAGACACCTGAAATACGAAGCATCTCCTGGTGCGTGTCTAGACCGCTCCGAATTTAACAGTTGAATCTGACTCCTGCATTTTCTTGAAAATCCACTCAGCACAACATTCCATTTCCTTGCAATCCTGTGTGTATGAAAAATGAACAAATATATTGCTTTTCATCGAACACGTACGATTTTCAGTTTCTGGCAGTCTTGTTATATACACAGTTCTAGATGTAGACAATTTTGCTTTCCACTTAAAGTTGATGGTGATTTTAAGCTGTTTGATAGCGTAACGTAAACTTTGAATTGACCCGTTTCAGACTTTTAATTCGTTACCCAAAAAAGAAATGAAAGGAAAAGAGAAATGGTAAAATAATCATAGGCAAAATGGGAGTATGTCAACGTAAAGAGCGGCGGTGAAATAAGACCGAAACGGTAGAGGGCGTCTTCCGATGCCTTCTTTTCTTCTCTCTCTATTTCCTCAAGTCCTCGTATCTTTCGGAGTCCATTTATACCTTATAGCCGAGTCAAGGCATTATTTGAAACCGCTGTAAAGATATCGAAATTGCGTTAGTTGGTCTGGTTTGGACTCATGACTGTTCCTGATTTTTTTCACTGTTGCTCTTTTTTTGTATGCATTTTGCTTTAGCGGGACTATTAGGATGGAAGCGAGCTCGTTTCAATGTTTATCTGGAGGATTGTCGCATTCCACGCATTATCGGTGTTACGTTGTCAACTGCATTTCTCCTTGTTTATGTTTGTTTGCCCACGTAGCGAAACAACAACTACGCTTCAAAACTCCAATGGCAAAGTTGTGAGAAACAAGGGTTTTTTTTCAGTATTGGTCGTTTGACAGCAATTCTTGTCCTTCGTGAGCCGTTTTCCGCTCTCTAAAGCGTTTGCTTCTTAAAAAGTGTTCTGGCACTCACAACCCCCCCCCCGTCGGTGCGGCAGCTATCGATAAGTCTGCGAGCGATAACCGTTTGCGATTACAAGCGCCCCAAATGTTTTTCTCCTCCAGACATGCCATCATTTCTCCCTTGACATGTTTGTTTATTTTCTGATCGGAGCCCATAAACGAAGTTCATCGAGCGAGCGGGACTGGTTGTCATAAAATTTCTTATTAGTTCTTAACCTCTTCTTGCGGCAGTTACAACGTATTATCTTCTAAGAAGATTACGTTTTATACTGGAGCTTACCAGACGGTTCAAAGGCAAAATCAAACCTCTCAAAAAGCTGCAAAAGATGAAAAAAGGGCTCGACAAATTAGAACGAATCAAGTGAAACGTTACGAGATTGTATCGTCCTTGACTACTATTTCCACTCTGCACACTAATTTTGTTGGGGTTATTTTCTATAACCTCTGTGCACATTTCCCCAATGTCGGGCTATTGAATCGATTGCTGAAATAATTATCGCCACGTGAATCTCGCGAACGACCTTTTTTTATTTATTTTTGTTGTTGACTAATGGTGAAGGTAATTGGTGAATGTTACAACCGTGAACAGTCATGGCCACTAGACGTGCATCAATTCTCAATGAGAATGGCCTATAGTGTAACAGGAAAATGTGAGCGTAACGCTGTACCATTCGAGACGACGCCTTCGCTCTTCTCGTCAACCCGATTTGACACATTTTGAATCAGCACGACCGCAATCTTAGGTGAACTTTCGAACCAAATTCAACGCAGTGCTCGACGATATAACAGGAACGAGATGACAGTTTGCAGGGTGCACCTATTTTTTGGTGAACGACATGGAAGTCATCCGCTATTTCGGTGCTAAGCAAAGTTGATTGTAGCAGAGTCGAGAAAGCTTCCACGAGTCCATGCTCAATCTTCTGAAAATCTCCGCAACGGTGCTTCAGAATCAAGATTTTTTAGGCGAATCTGAGACTGCTATAAATCTTGTATTTGCCTAATATTTTGGAGATGCCACGTTCGTCAGAACCTGATGAATAAAAAACATTTGAAACCTTGTACCTGTCGAAAAAAAACACGAATGTTGTGAGGGTCATAATAACAAAACGAGGGCAATAATGCAAGACGAGCTCTTCGAGTGGTTATCAATAGAAACCACCAGTATTCCTTTATATTAACTCCCAACGGACGATAGAATCGAGGGATTATTCTGACGAGATGCGGCCATCAGCACTACTGTTCTCAGAGAGTTATTCGAAACTCATTTTATTGAATCTAGGCCGCTTCTCTATTACCACTTCTCACGGTGTTCGCACGATGCTATCCAACGTTTGAACTCAGGTTGATACCCAAAAAAACGGAAAAAGGATCGGCTAAATTTTTGAGAGGCACAGAAAGAAGTCAATAAAGCGTGATCCGCTAGGGGAGCATTTACTCTGCAGCGTGCAACATTCACTCCCATAAATGGCAACAAACAATCCATTGACTGCTGCTGAGTTAGTCCCACCACTGCTAAAAATGATGTGAACGTAAAAGGTAAAGGTGTCGGCGCTGATCAGTGCCCTGAGGGCGCATTCGTGGTCCATTCCGGATCCTAGAGGCATGGTGTATACGAATTTAGCCTATACAATGGTTTGCGAGAACCACCCGCTACTCCAGCTCAGCACCTTCACCTTCTCAGACAAGTTTGGTACCAACTCACCCAACCCCTGAGGAATGGAAGGCTTGGTTGGCCCGGACGGAATCGATCGCTCGACCTTGCAGGTGCCAGTAACGCCTCTTACAACTGCGCCACGCACGCCCTTAAAGATGATGTACGAAGAATATGTAGTACGAGCTGATGACCTGTTTGCCGCAGCAGAATTGCTGAAGGCCTGGGATTGAGCAGTGCTTGTTGGTATACTTTTCCCAGCAGTCAGTTCTGATCTGTTGCTTTGGCAGTGAACACGACATATCAGATCAGTTTGTAGAAGAATTTTGCGGTAGGCAGGGAAGGCAGTGGCCGATTCTGCGATTAGATGTTACTCCTCAGCGATCATTACAATTCGGCCGCCTAAAACCGGTATACAGGTGATAGATGGACCTGCGAGGCGTTCAATCGGCGTAGCGAAAATGACGTGGCCAAACCGCTCACTCTCTTCCCACGAGATGAACCCATACCCAATCGCCAGAAAAATCGACGATTTCCGCCAGCCAAACTTGTTACCCAGCACTCTCTTAGGTGGATCAAAAGTTTTCTTGTTTTCGCTTGACTTTTCACTAGTCTTGTCGGCACGATAGTTTTGTTTTTTTCTCTTCTGAACAGTGTTATTGTTTCACTAACGTATTTGTCTTGTCCCATAGGACATCCACACTAAGAGTCTAAAAATCAAAGGTAAGGGTGATCATGATCGGTGCCCTCAGCTGGAAGTTTGGCTTTGAGTTCGAACACCATCAAATGTTCGATTACTTATGATTCAGCTTCACAGATAACGTTCAGTCGTTTTCCCTCTCTCGTCTTTCCATTTATCCCTCGCAGTTTTCTTAATCCCGTTCAAAGCGTAGTGAATCTTACACAGCTCTTTGTCGGTGGGAATTGTAGTGATAACCTTAATTTGGCTTGTTCTAACTTTATTTGTGTTTGATAAACTACTTCTATTTAATTCTTAGCTTTTTTTCTCTTATTTTCAGATCTGCATCGCTAGCACGATGTTTTTTGAGCAATGCGTTGGCTTAAAGCCGTGCTATTAAATCGCTTAGCTGCCAGCTCTGTATAGTTTGCAGATGCATAGATAGTGAAGATGAGTAGAAATGAGTACATATCTAAATGAGACTTATTGTTAGGAGTGAATACGACGACTGTTTCGATTTGTTCATTTGGATTTTTGTCAAAATTTTTCTTCTTTCTGGCTCCTTTTTGTTACAGAATAGAGGCCATGGACCAGGCCACCTTTTCTTGAGCGACTTCAATTAATTTACATAAAATTAATGAAAAGTAACATCTTGAACCAAAAAATGTTTCCTTTCTGCTACGAGGAGATCATAAAGGAAGAGCTCCTCCCACTTTTCGTCTATAGCGTTCTGCACTACATTGAATGACTTCGAATAAAGCTGACGAATAAGTTCGTGGTATTGTTTGAATCATTTAACATGAGTGATCTTGAACTGTTTTTCTTTTTTATGACATGTCAGCATTTACTCTGCAAATTCTGCAAATTCTTGTACGAATTCTGTGATTGCTTCTGAAATATTTTGGCTCACTATATTTTCATGTCTTGATACCAAAAAGGAAAGAACTAAATTTTCAACGCCTGCTCTTTTTATTGATGTTATGAAGTGGTCGAACCAGCCTGTGATGTTTTCGAGCTGTACTCAAAGGGTGAAACGGATGATGAATGAACAGCGTATAACACGGGAATTGTTTAAAGAGTTGAAGGAAAGGAACTGTGACCTGCCGTTGATGGGAATGGGAGGGTATAGTGCACTGGGATGTGACTAGGAACAAGGAGCATGGTTAATAAGGAAATTTACCGAATAAAGTTACATCCTGTTACCAGTTTTCATTCAACCGGAATGAACGGGCCGACAGGTCGTCGTTAGACACGACAGATCCCATGTACAAAACTCTTCAAATCAATTTCCCTTGAGTTTGACTGCTTTGTCATGCTGCATACGCTTTACTCGCCCTTTAATGGTTCTGCTCTTCGTTCATTGATGTTGAATGGATTTTTAAATCGTTATTGTTATCAGAATGTTCACGAAACATTTTAGCCTGAAAACTGGGAAAAATCATATAATAAGACTAACGTATTTTATGGGTATACAAGAAATGCGCTCCCGGTTCATGGAATCTTCCAGCCTTGGCAAAGTTTATGCCGACGTTTGATCTAGTAGCCTTGAGCTATAGTCGGACTTTTGCAGACTCTAAAAAAGGCGATATACGCCGAAATGTTAGTCTGCTCAATAAATATCTGTGTCAACCTCGGTCCTGAGCCTCAAGCTGAAACCTACAACCACATTCAGTTCTGATCAACATTCTGCTGCTATCTTTCTTCACTTTGTTTTTCAATGCTTGTGAGGGAAATTGGACCTACGGGGTTAATTAACTACTGCGACCGTTGGTGCTGACGTAAATTTAGTTTCTGCTTTTTCATTTAAATGCAGTCTTATCTCTTGAAAATGTGGTCTTCTTGACAGCTGTGATTTATTAATTATACTGGCTATCTCAGCGACAATCTGCCCTGTTGTTTTCAGCGAGCCATAGGAAGATTTCTATCGAACAAAGAATATCAGGAAGGTGTTTTTGCTCTCCCCTTCTCGAGACAGATGAGTTGCTATGTCAAACAAGTTGTGTTTAGATTGTAAATTCTGAGTATAAAAAAGAAGCTAGAATTTTGAGAAGCAGTCCGAAAGATCTACGAAATTAAGCACATCTGTAAATTCAAGCTATGAAATTAAATACATCACTGTAAGGTATTCGCTGCGCAATTGAAATAGTTGCGGTAGGGCCCAACCAAAAGATAAAGGGAAAGAGTGGTCGCCACTGAGTAGATCCTTAAGGACGCGCCGTGCATCCGGCGTGCATTCAGTTTTGTAGATGTATGGTGAATGCATATCTGGCCTTTACAATGACCTGCTAGGGTCGATGTACGATTCAATCCCCTCATCTTCCAGTACAGCACTAATGCTAGTTCACCCAAGCTTTGAGGGAGCGAAGGCTTGGCTGGCTGGGCGAAGGTCGATCGGTCGTCCGTGCAGGTGCCAGTGGAGCCTCTCACCTCTTTACCACGCATGTCACAAATAACCAAAAGAAAGTATTCATGAATCCACCCGCGTTCAAAAAGCAGTTCTGAAAAAATTGAGGTCGTGGAAATTGGAAGTATTTCTTTCGAAAGTGCTCTCAAAATCCACATATTGATCTTTTTTTCGAGAGCAGATTAAATAAAGCCGTTCATCCATTCATGTGGAGTGCACATGTACATGCTCTTTCGATAAGGTCCTTCCCTCCAACTAATTCACATCTCGTAAATTTTTCGAAAAATTCCTCCCAACCTCGCTGGGGAAGCTGAAAACGCAAATTCGAATAGTGGTTGGCCCGTGTGAATAAATTTAAAGGTAAAGGTGCCGGCGTTGATCATTCCCCTGGGGCGCGCTGCGGCATTCGTGTTCTATTCAGAATCGTAGTGACATAGTAAATGAGTATTTGGCCTATACAATGACTTTCGGGGGCCAGCCGCTATTTCAAGCCAGTGTCTTTACCATGGTAACAGACAAGTCCAATTTACCGTACCACGGGGGGTGGAAGGCTTGATCTCTGTGCCACGCGCCCCGTTTGATTCTTTGGGAGAATTCCACATTTATCTGGTTTGCTGTTCTACGCGGAAGGTGAACGCGTGGGGGACTATTCAACACCGACCACTTCACCTGAGCTTCACCTGCACAATGTTCAATGTATTCCCTCCCGGACGTATGGAAGACTTGCTTGGTCTAAGGTAGGGATCGATCTCTAGAACTTTGGGCTGGTGGAGGTAGCGCCTCTTGCCATTGCGCCATGCCCTTGTATCTGTGGAGACTTCGTTGGAGAACAGAATGACATGGAATTGATTGATTCTAAGAAAAACCGGACTCTTGTGCTTACAAGTCTAAACATGTCAGGTTTGTTGTGACAGCAATAAGAGCGGCCGTTGCCATTTGAACCCATTTCTGGTGGAAAACGGTCGCTCCTTTTTTATTTTCCCCTATTTTATTTTTTTTACATCTTAACTCAGCTTCTTCATCAGTCTCGGCTTTCAAACCATTTCAAAATGTGATGTACTTTAATTTTTTGAGCAACACTATTCCATTTATAATGGCGCGCGTGGTTCAGTGATAAGAGGAGCTACTGGCTCCGACACGGTCGAGCGGTCGATCTCGGCTCGTGCTTACCAAGCCTTCCATACCTACGGGTCGGGTAAATTGGCACCATACTTGTCTGGGAAGGCAAAGACACTGAGGTCGTATAACGGTTGGCCCTCGCGAGTCAATGCATAGGCCAAATACGCATTCACCATATTTCTACGATTTGAATGGAACACGAGAGCTCGGCGCGTCTTCATGAGACTGATGAACGCCGGTACCTTTACCTTTACGTGATGTTCTGATGAGATTTGGTTCATCGCAAAAATTGCTGTTTAGGCCGAATCCGAACCTGCGTATCCTGTCTATTCGGGGCATTGTGTTGCTAGACCGGTACTCCTGCTCACGTCCTATCGTTTTGGTTTTTTCGTCCGCAGCTTATTGGGAAAGTGCGGTTTGGTATCGTGTTTCCGAGCAGATTCGAAACTCTAGGAGGATTAGAATGGCGCATTGGTTGGTTTTTTGAAGAAATCAAGCAGCTGGCTTGGTAAACACTGTGGAGCTTCCACTATTGAAACAGTACCAATCACGGAATTTCCCCGAATTAGTCTTCTTCTCTTCCTTGACTTTTTTAAAGACGCTCCTTGACTTTATGACAGACTCATTTACTAGTTTCGAATTAGGCTAAGGGTAATGGTGCGATATGATAATTCATCCAAGGACGTGCCATGCACTCGCCTTCCATTCAGATTCATATCCCATCTTCACCTACCGTTGAGTGAACGATGGCTTGGTTAGAGTGGACAAGGGTCCATCGCCCGCTGTATTAGTAAGGAGCACATCTTGCCACTTCACCACGCTTTCCTTCAGTGATGCATATATAATAAACGTCACTCTTTGTAAGAATGCTGTCTGAACAGAGTACATACGTCGTAAATATCAAGGCATTTTTGCTTTGTCCAATAAATACGAACTTACCTCGAAGTTCTCCCCAGTCTTGTCTTCTTTGAGTGACGGCGAACGAAACTCGAAATTCTTTCAATCAACCAATCAACTTTAAGCAGAAACTTGTTTCCCTAGATACCGCTGACTTATGCAAAAATGGGTGTTCGAGAAACTTGGTATGAACAATTTGACAGGGTACTGTAAAGTACTTATTCCAAGAGAATATTTGATTCACTGCTAGAATTCCCTGACCTTGAAACATTGAGCAAACATTGAGTTAGAACAACATCGATCAATTTCGCTCCGCTTCAACTTTCTGAACGCTCGCTTGTTCTAACTTAACACGTTCTCCATTGTTAACTTGCTCGCGAGCTACGGAATCATTTTTCTCCGCCTCCTCATTCTCATTCTTCAGAGTGATGGCCGAAAAACCAAAAACATCCAAGGAACAGACGGCGGCGACTCCTCAACGACAAATTGAACCATTCAAGAGATCATTTAAAGATGCAATCAACGTTCAGCAGCTGCGAGAGGTTAGTCCAATTTCTCACTCTGTCTATATAATATTATGAGCATCGTATTTCTCAACTACAGCAACTACAACGAATTCTCTCCAAACTCGAATTGAAAGTCGAAGAAGGTGACGCACTGAAGGTGGTCGGCTCAGCTCTCGATCCGCTAATAAAGTCGTGGAGAAAACGAGATGCGCACTCGGAGAGATACTTAAAAGTACGCACTAGCTAAATCTCTTCATTTTGCTGAACGCTGGAAACTTTGAAGCCTTTGTTTCTTCACTCTTTCAGAAAAGCCCTTCCATATTCTGTGATATACTGTTATGATTTGACCCTTCAGCCCTCCCCTCCTGTTGCCTTGAGATCACAAGCGAAATTTCGGAAAGAGTTCACCTTGTTCACGCAGCTTGCATTTGGATTTCATACGCCACGATTAAAGAGAACCTTTAGTTTCCATAAAATGAATAAATCAAAACAATAGAAATGCTCCGTTGTAAAGTTGGCAAAGAGATGTGAAGAAAAAGTTGACTTTTCGGCGTGACTTCTTTGCCTTCGCATTTTGTCCCCTCAAAATATACCTCCTCTTTTTATGTGATTCTGCCATTATGTGACTGAGATTCAAATGAGATTGGGATAGTCGACTTTATTTTCAAAACCGTTCTACTCGAAGCTACTTCAGGGTTTGCTGTTTATACTTGAATACTGCTTAGCGCACTCAATGGAGGGCCACCAATGTTTTGAACTACTCGTCACCTCACTTGGTTACAATACTGTACAGTTTTGGAGGTATAAGAATAATATACAGATTCATATCCATGATGAATTTATAGCAACATTCTAGCCTTTTAGGGCAGCAGTACCAAATATTTTCGACTCGGATCTTGCCTATGGAACTAAGTTCAGAGATTCTCTACTGTTTGGCCTCACTTTATACGATGTGAATACAGGAAAAAACAGATTACGGTAAGGCGAAAAAGGCATCACTGCGTTTTTCGGGTATTCCTCCGCCATACTGATTTTTATTGAATATAGTTTCATTTCAAGCGAATTTCAATCGTTCCCCACCAATATTACTCGTCACAGACGTGAAACCTGAATTCCTTTATAGGGAGTTGTACGCAGCAGTCCCAGGGATCAGGAAATCGCTGCTGGGTGTGAGCGCGAAGCAGTTTGGGGAACGATTTCACCATCTACAAAAGAAAATATCGCGCCACTCGTCGGTAGCAAGCCTGGAGAGTCTGGACTCAGAAGACGATGAGCGTGAGCATTAGCACCATCGAAAAATTCGGAGATCACTTCCCAGCACCAGTCATCTGTATGGCGCTTGTTTCAGGCAAGCAGAAACCACTATCGCGAAGTGCCTCCATTCATTCCGAAGACGATGAAGATGAACCACGAATCCCAATGGGAGGAATAGCGAACGTACATTTCCATGTGGGTACATTAAAAATAACTCAGGGCGATCACGTAATTACTCCGATAACAAACAAAAACGGAATAGAAATAAAATAAAAGAATTCGATGAAGATTATAAAATGACCCCTTTTCGTCCTTTATCTTAAATGGTGAGAGTTGAGAAAAGCCATACGAAGCGGAATTTCCTCTACATCTGCAGATCAGCCGCATTACACCTGTCGTCCGTGTTTTCCGTAGCCTGTGCTTTCTCTTTGCTAGATTAATTCGAAGCTATGTTTTTGCTATGTAAGGGTGAAACTAGACTTGACTTTCAAAACCTTCGAATTCATGAGGTCAAGACTTTGATCGTCTGTATCTTATCCATTTGAGTGGAGATATAGACGATCACTTTAATATGAAACAGTCGCCCTCTTATTCTTCTAATCGTCACGGAATTACCGTTATACTTATACGTCGTCATACTTTCATCTCACTCTTCACCAATCATTTTTCTTCTCTCTCAGTTTGCAATTTTTAAACAGGAAAAATCACTGCCCAAGCTGAGGCGTACACGATAGTATCTTGCTTGGCTATCTGTTTACACTACAATTATGTCTCAGCGTGGGTGTGGAGAAAATACTACGTACAATTCAAACCCTTCAAAAACAAACCATTTGATTATACCCTTGAAACGCTTCACCCACCTGTAGATGGAGGAAGTGCTAACAATTCGTCTTCACTCTCATCTTCACTGTCACCACTCTAGCATTTTATAGAAATCCCGACCTCTCTTCAGCACTTACTCCTCCTATCTAATTTTTCTACTAAAAGTTCGATCTCAAATGAACAGAAGGGGAATCGCTTTCCACTGTTGAAATTGACAATAATTAATCTGTAAATCTCATGCTCCGCAGTAGTATAAAGGAATTTGAAGGGTTTTGAAAAGAAAACAACTTTCATTACAGCAACGTGTCATAAATGTGTCCAATGCCCCACCGGTGTCTCTCAGTCGGGAAAAAACTGGCGACTGGAAGATTAAGCAGGGGTACGAACATTACAAATATTGCCCTTGGTCACGTGTTTCGTTAAATGCTGTGATTTACAGCTCTGGTGGATTGGTATCTTGTGTCGACCCGGTGATGACAAAGGATCACGAAAATGTCTGGCTCGCCAATCTCGGTATGAACTTGAAAGAGCGTAAAAGGTTGGTCACGCCGTTCATTATCATTAGCTTTCAAGTATTCTGGAAATAGATTATTTGTCAGTCTCAACAAAATCAGAATCTGTCAACGTCAGACTATTAGCGAAGACCAGGCTCAAGCGTGAGGTTCGATTTCTGCAAGAAATTTACGACCTCCCTCTGTTAGTGGCGGTCCCAGAACGACCCCCCTTGTAACATAGGCTCGATCTGAGAGCAAATATTTTGTAATGAACATTCATTTTTCCAAACTCTGAAAGAAGCAAACAAAAATTTTCAAGACAGAAATGGACAAAGAAAGATCGGCGAAACGATGGAAGTATCTTCTGCTAAAAATGGAAGGGTAGACAGGAAATGGAAGGAAATCAAGAAAGCGAACGATTTTGAATTAGCACTTGATAAAAAATAAAAATAAAAACATGACCAACATGTTCCATACATATCAAACAACACTACACAGAATATTAGCAAATTTTACTATTAAAATGCGACCGATTTCGCCGCGTTGCTCTTCGGTAGCGGTGGCAGTGAAAAAATTAAATATTTTTAGGGACGACTGGACGTATCGCAGTGAAACTCTACACACTATAAATTCGAGTTTTTTCTCAACACTGGTGAAAAAATCAGACTTGAAAATCACGTTCCTCGTGGTGAACAGGGTAGGTTCGATTTAGCTTCGATTTTCGCCTGAAATCGAAGCAAAATCGAGTCTGCCCTGTTCACCAGGAAGAACGTGTTTTTCGGGGACAGTTCTCTGATAGAAGGTAGCTCAAATCCTCTAGTTTCAAACGCCGTTTATAGTTTTACGGAACTCCAAAAACCTACAGAGCTATAACTGTTTGACTGACATCACTGCTGGTTCGGTGCAGCACGTCGCGCGGCCACCGATTTCGCCGCGTTGCTCTTCGGTAGCAGAGGCAGTCAAAAAATTGAATATTTTTCAGGAACGATTGGACGTATAGAAGTGAAACTCCACATGATTTGAATTCGAGTTTTCTTTTAACATTGGTGTGAAAATCAACTTCGAAAAGTATGTTCTTCTTGGTGAACAGGGTAGGTTCGATTTTGCTTTGATTTCAGGCGAAAATCGAAGCTAAATCGAACCTACCCTGTTCACCAGGAAGAAAGTGATTTTCGAGTCTGATTTTTACCCCAATATCAAGAGAGAACTCGAGTTTATGTTATGTAGAGTTTCATTGCGATACGTCCACTACTTTCCGAAGAATGTCCAATTTCTCCACTGCTATTTCTACCGAAGAACAACGCGGCGAAATCGAACGCGTTTTAATTGTAAAAATGCTGACATTTTGTGTAGTATTGTTTGATATGTATGGAATATGTCAGTCAAATTTGTATTAAGTACTACTTCGAGATCGGTCGCTTTCTTGATCTCCATTTCTACCCTTTCATTTGTAGTAGAAGATGCTTCCATCGTTTCGCCGACCTTTCTTCGTCCATTTCTCTCCTAAAATATTTGTTTGCTCTTTTCGGAGTCTGGAAAAGTAAGTGTTCGGTAGTTGAGTTATTTAAAAACAATCAAGGCACTTATATGTCGTTTGAATTCCCTTGTGTGTTGTCATATGTAAGCGTTATCTTTTTGGTTGTTATAAGACCATACGGATGCACACAGTTTCTCTCCTCTTTTGTCCACATCCCTTTCTTACATTTCAAAAAATAAAATGGGTGATAGTTCTCTTTTTTCCATAAATATGTTAACATTAATTAACACTTGTACAAAGGCAAAATTTTTTAAATGACTGCACTAGTCAGAAAGTAAACAAAAATGAATTTTTGAATAGAAATGAAAAATAAAATTGGGGTAAAATAATGATGCGCACAACTGGAGTGCTGATTTCCTACACTCGTAAAAAACGACCCATCCGATACGACCCCCACTCGACGCAAGCCAAATACGACCCCCCAGCTTCGATTCTCGAACCTCAAGCTTGACCCTGGCGAAGACCCTCGATGTACCCTGTTTTATTTTACTTAATTTTTACGATTCGCCTTCAAACTTTTCATACCATCAAGGTTTCTCTATTTCCAATAGTTGTTTATGCATCCCCATTACAATATCTTATCGACGCTGAATTTAGATCGCTGTCATCGGAAGAATCTGAAGTATCTTCCATGGCTCCCTCTACAAATACCCTTGGTCTGCCGCTGATCAAACAAGCGATAGCTGAGGTACTGCTGCCCATTTCTTCTGAATACGTCTTCCACTGATTGTGCTAGTGGGGAGGGGGGATTTGTTCTACATCTCTGAAAATCCCACAGTAGCGGAGATGTAGAACAGTCTCAAAATCGAAGACCTACTCGGCAGCGAAGCAGTGCAGTAGTGATGAGATGTAAGATAGATATAAATTCGGAGAATTCGCGAAGGTTGAAGCATTGCCAGAATGTAAATATTAAATGCCGCTGCCGATGTGGTCTACTGCCCTTTATAGGTCGGGTTCGAATCCCGCTCGACTAGATTTTTGGGATGAACCTTGCTTCTTCACCACACAGTAGTCCTCTTCTAAAGGGTAATTGTTCTGGACAGGGTTCCAGGGGTGAAATAGGTCTCAGCGTAGTTCCGAACTGTGCTGCAAGGAAATCAATAGGCCAGACTAGGGAAAGTTGTGGTTCGAGACAAAAGTTTGAGCTACAGTACTGTTTTGCTGCAAAGTATAAATGGACGATAACAGTAAGCTAGCCAAAGGCCTCGTTGCTGTCATTAATACCTTAGAGCATGGTGGAAGGTGGAAAGCTGGTCCATTCATGTAATCTTGAAATTGACAGGTGTTCTTCCACGTCTTGGCTGACGACGATAAGCCTGAAAAAGAGGCAAACGCTGAGCAGCGAAAGGCGAGGTGAGCTCAGTATAATGGTAAATGGTGCTCAAAGCTTTTTGACCCACAGAGGTGGCAATGCTTGGCAGATTTGATAAAACATAACATAGAAGAGTTTTTCAGAGAAGAAATGTCGCTGCTTGGAGTCCTCAACAACTACAATCGTGGTAACTACAAGCTGAACCCTGTCATTGTACAAGAAGAAGACTACAACGTTTATTATGGTGGTATAAGTAATGGTCTGCTGTGGCCTGCTCTGCATAATCTCCCTGAATACATAGTGGCCGATTACGATGATCCAAAAGTGAGCCTTTTGCATCAAATTCTAACAGAATTAGGAGCTGATATCAGAAATTCTCGTAAAGGTTTTACGGGATCACTGGTGTGCGTATGTGCGTGTGAACTATCAGTTCGCTATCGATGCTGTGAGGAATAGCCGACCGCAGGTGCGTTAAGGTGTCTAAGAACCTGTCCTTTTTCCACATCCCTTTCTTAAAAAATAACTGCTTCCGTTTTTACATAATTCCCATGAATTTCTTCATTGTCTCCAGAGCGGATCGTAACACCCCTAAATATTGTCGACCAGTATAGAATCGGTCCACCGATTTCACGATATCACCCTCACTTATTCTTTCAACGAAAAGCCTGAATTGACCCAATTTTCAAATTATTTTTCATCTTTTTTCACCACGTCATTCGCACCCGTGACGTCACGTAGTTTTGATATATGACATCCGCACATAGAAACTTGGGATGTAATTGCATTGCATGCTTCATTCATTGCTACTAGTTTTTCCTTATTCTTTGCTTTTAGTTTTTTTTTCGACTTTTTCCATCTGCTTTTTGACTTTGATTCATAGACTATCTGAACTCTTAACGTTAACGTCGCACAGATAGGGCGAACACCTTTTAGAATTTGGTGAAACTGCAGAAAATTTAACACTTACTGAAGACCTTAGTTACGAACAGTGTAAGGGATTGTAGTTTACCCAGGTTTTCAACAGGATTTCATCTGGATCCATGACTACCACCTGATGTTGACAGGGATGGTAATGCAATCGCTCGATCCGAATTTGGAGGTAAGTAGTTACTTGGAAATTCCAATATGTACTTCTACAGTGAAGCTTGTCAAGTGTTTCTAGGTCGGATTTTTCCTGCACATTCCCTTCCAACCACCCGAGACGTTTTTCACAAAGTACATCACCTGCGGATTACCAGTGCTGCGAGGCCTCTTACGATTTACGAAGGTGAAATTCCCTCACTGTTTTGGTCTAAATTCTTCTGTGAAGCATCAGGGAAATGCATATCAAGCAGATAGTTTTTTTATCAGATAAGTGAATAATCACCCTTTTGGGTGGTATTTTAATTTTTTCTGGAGAGATTAGTTTGCAATTACTCTCTGGAAAAAATAATTAGGAAGATGTGTGGGTGAAATCCATCGGAACTTGTTCGCCCCAGCAACCTGAGAGATTGGACCGCATTCATACAAAGTATACCCGACATAAGTCCCAAAATATTCTGGTAATGGCGGTTTCTATCAAGACAAAGAGGAGTTCATTAGTGACGCATTTATAACACATAACGGTCAGACAGTTCGAAGTAGTGACAATGTATAAACCCAAATAAAATGCATACGAGCTCGCAAGAATTGATGAACCACTGTATAAGCACTCTATAGGGTGTATTTCGGGATTTATGGCGAGGTTCATGGATCGGGCCCCACTAAATAAACCAGGTGACAGCGGGTATGTAAAGCACGTCGTTAGTTGATGAGTAAGCCAGAACTATGTCTTGAAACAAACCCAAAAAAGTTAGTGAAATGAGCATGCTGTGTTGGTTAGGAGATAAGGGACATACCCTCAGCCTTACCGCAGTGCGCTAGTGTTTTCTCCTGAGACAATACGGTGATTTGTGTCTCTACAGTAACCCACAGAAGTGATATAATTCCCTTTAAACTTGAAATTGCGTGTAAATCGCCTAGTATTTTCGTATTTTCTGCTTTTCCTTATCAAAACAGCTGAAAGTGTATTGTAATTGTTAAGGTCGGATTTCAAACGCATCGCGATCGTGCTAAATATCTTGAACTCGTAAAGCAGCATTTGAAAGGCGTTGTCATAAATCACGATGCGAACATGGACATACACACAGGTACCTTATTACTATTCCATCTCTGATAAGCGGGTCTTTACCGATGTCTATGATTTGGACCTTCATTTTCGCAGTAGGTTGAGATTTACTCTAGCATACCCGCAATAAGTGCCCTCATTGCGGTAGGTTTTCTTTTGACTACATTTGATCATTTAAGATGATACATCTTAGATAAGTTGTAATCAGGATATCAGATGCCGAGCTGAGATAAAGCCCGACCGAGCCTCTTTTCTTATTTGCCTCCTTCTCTACTTCTTTGTCTTCAATTACATGCATTGTAATTAGTATTGTATTTGTATTTAGTCGTTCATTCATTCCCTATGTTTTTTTACTTTCCCACTTTATTTCTTTCTTCGCCTCTTTTTCTCTCTCCATGTTGTTCTGCCTTTTGCGAGTTTTTCATCTGACGAAAATCAGTTTTAATTCATCCTTTGTTACTTTTGCTATGATAATTTTAGAATTGACTGTTTTCGAGCTCTGATTTTATCTCTTCTTGACTTCAGTCACTCATGAAGGATGGACGTGCTCACTGGGTGTGTTTCCGGTCAGCATAAAAAACGACGATTTCTTGAAATTCGTCTATTTGCCAGAATCGGTAGTGAAAAAAGAAGCGATACGAAGAAAGGTGCTGCTAAGATTTTTCTATTCGCCGTGCTGGTTACTTGGCGTTGTTGCCTGAAAATGATATAAAAGATCAGCTGTTTAGATACTTGGCGACAACCCACCAAAAGGTTCGCGCTTTTTCTTCTCTGTTGAGCGTTTCGACTACACAAAAGGAATCAAAGAAAAGTTACTGGCCTACAAACGATATTTCGAGAAGTACCCGGATCGGATAGGGAAAGACGTTTTGTACCAGGTGAGACTGTATTCCCTACAAGAAATCACACCCTCTCATTTCTTTTCGAAAGCCGTGTTTCTCTGGTTTTTTTTTCAATCTCCATCCATCCTACACTTTTGTTCAAGGTAGCTGTGACGAATCGCCGATCGGTGGACACGTATCGAAAATATCAGGATGACTGTATGGAACTCGCCAAGAAGATCATCGAACAGTTCAAGGATCCCTCCAGGCCGGAGTGGAAACCGCTGGTGTTTCAGACTGATGGTACGGATTGTCCTTTTGCCTTTGTTTTGGCAGCAAAACCTAAGTGAATCCTTCACTGTAGCGAAAATTCGTGTCGATTGTGACTGAAAGCAAATTTGACAGCTAAGTCATATTATATGAGTGGGTTCTTTTGCGCATTTAGTTCAAGTCATATTCAGAGCCAATTCACCTTGAAACACTGCTTTATGCAAAACATTGAAGAAAGATGTGATCGACCCAAAATTGTTCTACTATAAATACCTCCTTCGTAAGATCTTGGTACTGTTCACATAAGAGAGCTCTACAGGTTAGGATACTTTTGGACCACATCCCTTCTCCTTACCTGTAGTGAGTTAATGCTTGTCCAAATTCCCTGATTTCATTCTCGTTTCTATTATTTGGCACACTTCAATGAAACATCGCCCAAAGTACTAAACCGTTTGTGTTTCCTCCCACTTCATTTGTTATGCAACTTGATCAATCACGCTTCAGGTTTGCCTCGTCCCGAATTGGTGGCCGCTTACATGGCTATGGACATAGGTATAGTAACGCCAAAGAAGGATGGTATGAACCTGGTAAGAAATCGTACTCGTCAGACCCCTTAGGAGTACAGTTGGCAGAGTTTAGCGGATCGCTCAGGATAGATTCAATCTCTACTGGGAAATCTTGCTTCATCGCTTCCTCAAATTTATGTTTTGGCGGTTCAGTGAAGAACAGAATTGATTATACAGTTCATTCTGAAACTGATGAATAAGTAAACATGGAATGGTATAATACTCATCATGAACATGAATATGAATAGAAGGAGACGAGAGATCTGGATTCCGAATTGATCCGACTAGCACAGAAGTTGATAGGTAGCGGCGAGTTTGCGATCGAGCTTAGAGGCGATGGGGAAAAGCGATCTCGAGTCGTGCGCCCGACACTCGACACAAACTTAACGGACATTCTCACCTATGCTACAGAAGTAATTTTGTTGAAAAATGAAAATGTATTCTTTCCCGAGAAGTTTTCCACTGCGCACGATCATTATTTTTATTTTGAAATGGAAATTGTACGCCTGAGAACGAATTAGCTTCGTGTTCAGGTTGCAAAGGAAATGTTAGTGTGCAATCCACGAGCTGGCTTGATACTGTCCACCGGTGCAGGCTCCGAAATCCAGTTCACTACCTCTGGCCTCTATAAGGAGGACGGCGAAAAGAATTACCATCGTATTTCGGATCTGTTCAACGTTGAGGTCTTGCTTCTTCGCGCTTTGTGTTCACGCAATAGCCTAGCTGAAGATTTAGTGACCTCAATGACTTGATAATGATAATTACAGTCCTATGCCGATGCGTTTTATGCAGCAGCAATAGAACCGGTAGATGTGAGGGCAGCCCATGGCAAAAGATTGAGTGACTTCATTCTTTCCAACGACATCGAACGGTAACATACTCAACTGTTTGTTTGCTCACTTCTCGGGAATGCTTTTGTTTGAATTTCAGTTGGAGTGCGGCTTTCCTGGACCCAAGCTGGACGCATCAGGTGATCCGACCGATGCAGGTAAAAGTTGTATTTCTATAAATGAGAAGAAAGAAAACTCTCAAATAAAAAACGCCAATCGCTCCAACCATCCGTAATCGTTGATTTGGTTTAACAATTTTACGCAAATTGAAGAAAGGTGTGGGTGCACCTGCGATGTAAGTGGAGCCCTTTTTCGTCGTACAATATGAAACCTCCGCTGTGCATCGTTGTCCTACCCCCTCGCCGCGTTGAGGATGCGGATAATGGAGGGGCAACGTTTGCAATAAAATTATTTAAACCTTGGAAACTTAATAAATTGAATAAAAATAATGACAGTAATCAATAAACACATCAATGCATTGGACGCTGCACACTTTCCAAATGTGTTCAGCCAGAAGATGGTAACATAGAGATCCCCCGCCTCTACATATTAAGTTTCCCCGACTACCTCTCGTCCACTGAATTTCACCCCAAAAACGCACATATTTGCCACTTATTTGAGTGCGAGCGTTAGAGCAACATCATAAGCCAACTGTGGTATTCAAGGTGCAAACGATCGAAGACTTCTTCTCACTGATGATGCGTACGAGGAATGTTCGACGTCAGATTGTGGACCGAGTGCTGAAGGGGATCCCAATTCGAACCCATTTCACCATAAGTATAAAAAATGCAAAGGTACGTTCACCCGAACTCGCTCCAATACTTATTTTTTGAACCCCCCCCCCTGCGATTTGCTTTTTGAAGCTAACTAACCGAAAATTCCACTCGCTATTGTTGTTTCCTTTTTTGATCATGAAAAATGCTTTAAAATGTTGCCTGAAAAACTGTCGCCTATTATAGTAATAGGTTGATAACGTTCTAACAAATTATAATTTCTTGTTAAGCTCAGTCTCAGCAGTATTTGATATGAAATTTTTGATATGATTGCAGAATTTAAAACCCCACAAAATGGAAGGAAACTTTTAAGAAAATCCACTGTATCAGTAATTGGTTGGAGCTTATTTCCACATAAAAGATTTGTGGTCGAGAATCTATGGTGACATATCTTTCTGTTCGCTACTGTACCAGTACCATTATACACCCATCTACCGTCTTCTTCTGTCAGTAGAGATCTCCTTGGCTAAATAAAATTCAGAATATCTTTCCTTTTGAAAATCAGAATATCATCTTCTCTTCAAGTTCTTCATGAGACTATGAGTGTCCGATTTCTCAGTATTACACGGCGGACTTATTCGAGAAATGCATTCAGGTCAAGGAGCTCTTTGATGAGATGCCAGTGGCAGCAGCGCATAGTTCATATCGCTTCTACAGTTGTTTTTCGTCTCCTCAAATTCCGTCAGTCTAATAAATTGACTTACATAGTAGTCGGCGAAATATTAAAAATAGTAACAAATATGTGGAACCGAGCAAGAGAAAAGTATATGTGCTTATTGTACAGGGTGCGCAGAAATTACCCGGAAAAGTACATCACAGGCCACAACTACTGGCAGAGCTGGATTCTGAGTTTCATATTGGAATATGTTATACATCTATACTACATGCAAACGGTGTCCAAATTCGAGGTCTTGAATGCTTGCACAACGGTAATTGGAAAACGAAATCTGAAACTATCGGCCATCATCAGTCTACACCTCTCGTGGCCGTACTGCTATTTTTACCTCAATTCTCTTGAATGTTTCTGAGAAACTGATTTTCTAGTCTAGTAGGTTTTTGAGAAAAAAGTGTGCTCTATCTGATGTGCAACTTTGCTGCCTCTCGTAGCACCGTTAACAAACACATGGAATGATTTCGATGAGGACTACCTGCGTGCCACGCGTTATTCGTTTGCCACAATTGATAACAACTTTTAGAACTAAGCTTTCAACCTAATATTGGAGTAGTGGGTACGTATACACTAAACTCAAATGTATTCCAAGCCTGAGTTCAATTGAGTTCACCATGTGCGGAATGGCAAAGCCAAATCGAGAATGATCAGCAATCATCGACTCATGATTTTGCTGTCCCACGCCGCACAGCACAAGATGGCTGACCTCTGAACTCACGGGATTTGAACCGCCTTAGTTCTTTTTTTGGTCAGTTACTGGGAGCGAGACAACACAAAATTTGGCTCCACTGGAAGCTCCCATGGCTGAGGCAAGGAACGATATAGTAGAAGACTACCTACGTGCCATGAGTTATGGGTTCGCTACTCGTCTGAGGACATGTGTCCGTAAGATAGGGGGCCACTTTGAACGAACTTGATACTTTTCTATTAGTAAGGGAAGAAGGAAACTGTATATTAACCCATTGACGACCGTGTGTCCCGCCGGCGTGACACACCACTTGGTCCGCGGTGGACCGCGTGTCCCGCCGGCGGGACACACCTTTTGGTCCACAGTAGACTGTGTGTCCCGCAGGTGGGATAGATTTCTTGCACCGCGTGGGCCTGTATAACACGGGCCATGTGAGCAATGTTACTGACCATGTAGCCCTTCAGGACACCACACTTTGGGGTCGCGGGGGACATGTAGCCCAGCGATGGGCTACACCTTTGGGTGTCGTGAGACGTGTATCCCACCGAGGAGCTACGCGTCCTCCCTCTTGGGTAGACACTGAGAATAGGAGTGTCCATTTAGGCACAGTTACCACCCATTCTATATTTTCCGTTTTATCAAAGCTTCAAGATATTCATCAAGTGAACGACCCTTCAACGAGCTCAAAAAAGGGTCTGAAAATCGTCTACTCCTAATGATTACATGAGGAAGTTTCAAAATCAACAATATACACAGAAAAATTGTTTTTATGATCATTTTGAAAACACTTAATGCCGCTGAGGCGCTCTCATCACTGCATGTGCGCGCGGTCCCCTGCGCTAGACACGCAGTTAGCGCGCGGTCGTCAATGGGTTAAGTTTCATTGTCAGATCTACATTTTTGTTGAAGTTACAATGTGATATTTCATTCCGGGTAATTTTTGCGCACCCTGTACAATAGTAAGATGGCAGGTTATTTCGCTGCCTTGAGCACGACTAGGCAGTTCAGTACTGCCATACACCCTCGTATCCTTCATCTCAAGATTCATCTCTTACGAAACCTTCGAAACACAAGATACTCGCAATCAAACAAAGTTCGCTGAAGAAATAAGCTCGCTTACTTTCAGGAATCCCTTGAGAACAGTTGTGGTGCTGATTCGCATACGTTGGTGCTGCGCGCTTCTCACGATTCCCCTGACACGGCCAAGTTTGACATCAAAAATGAACTTGACGAGTTTGAGAAGGTGAATGATTTTCGTATTTATCTATTTTCATCAAAATTATTTGTTGATGTTTGTTGACAAATAACTCTCGAAGAACATCCATGTTTAGGATCTCTGTTTTATGCTGTACGCTCAAAGCGAAGACGTCGACAATGTAGAGCAATTTGTAGACGTAAGCAGTTTTTAAGTTTTATATTGAACGAGTCATGTAGGTAACGGGATAATGTTTGAGCAATGCTTTCATCAGTATTATTAAAAAGGTCACTGAACAAAATCAGGACCAATACAACAATTATCAGTGTGAAAATCAAGCTCCAGTAGATGTTTATTGTCTGGTATCCAGCAAATCCGGTGTTTCTTCGCTGTCAACCTCCGATGAAGTGACGTTAGTAGAAGATCTATTGAGCTCCGCACTATTCTGTTCGGCTGAGTGTTTCGGTGCAGCGGCTGTGCTGTTGTTCGAGTTTTCTCCTTTCATTTGACAGTTTCTTTGATGCTGCTTGCATGAGAAGTGGCCCGGTTGCTCTTTAGCACATGCCTTCTTCCATTTCCGGCACTGCTCAAGAATGGGCAGTCCGTCTTGCTTCAGCTGACTGTCCTGCAAAATGATATTATTTAGGTTCTCGCTCCTTCAAGAAACATTATATTTCCACCAGATTTTAGTATACTACCAGACAGTCGAGAAGTTGGACTTAAAAATTGGCGCATGCTTCGGGATTAGGGCCCATCGCAAATGTTACCTCGCTCTACCAGAATTTCAATGGAAACCTATCCACAAAGTGCCAAAGTTCTAAGATTCTATTCTATGTGAAGTCAACGCAACCTGAAAGAGCGTTCAGAAGCGATACTAATACCGATCTCAGGATATTTGCGCACGAGTTCAAACTCATGAACTCATACTGGGATACTCCACACGCCTCATGAAGTCCAACGCCGCTTTACCTTCCATTTCGGCAATGGCAGAGGAATACTGTCCTACTGTACTGTACTGTCCTCACTGGCAGTGTAAAAGACTGCCGAGCCCTAAGCAGCAGTATTCCCGGCGCTATCTCACACCGTGGCTGCCTCACCGCTACTGCAAAATGAGCACGAGGCTTAAAGCAGTGCAATGGAGAATGAGTGCCTACATGGAACCTCGACATTGTCATAACTAACGCGTTGATAGCGATTCTGTTAGACACATTCAAAGACCCTTCACCAGTGATTCCATCATCACCGCTCGTTGGGCGGTGATGGCGAAAAGTGAGTGACCGCGATCATTCCGACAAACAACCGGCAGCTCTCGCGGTATCACCACTGGTTGACAGTCTCAACGTCCCCTTACGGGCAACTTTTCGAGGAACTGCGAATGAGAAGTAGCACGGCCATTGCTGCTTGCTGTGACTTCCGACAGCAAAACGCCGAATTTTGAGTTGTCCTCAAATCCCTCCATTAGTTCCACTATATGCACCATCAGTGACACGACAAATGCGCGGCTCTTTCTATTCATCACTACCAATGGTTCAAGCTAGCATTTACAGTTACCCCTACTATAGTGTACGCTATCATCTGACTTTAGTTCATTGCTTACCACTTGCTCCTCAGATGACTCTGCACTTGCTGTAGAGTTCCGTTCTGATTCGGGATGATAATTGCTGCATTTTTTCTCGAACTGTTTGCAAGCAGATTTCTTTTTTTCGTCACATTTGCGCTTCCACTTTTTGCACTTCCTTTCCAATTTTGGACGCAGTGTAGCAGTTTCCTGAAAACAATATTTTGTGCTGAAGCATCACAATTCCATAGGTAGCATCACAATCTATCGTTTGTTTCATTCCCTGAGTCGCACAAATGTATCTTGTCTGTCAATTCCAATTTCCTCGTAAAGTTATACTAGGAAATGGCGTACTCATGATTCATTTACACATTTCACTCTTTTCATGCACTCCATGTAGACGATATGCAGTGTTTCCTAGCTTCTCTGAATTCTTCCCGCCTTTCCCATCTGCAACATTTGCAAGTTTGACGGAGTAGAGAGCAGAGCGTGATTTTGCACCAAAGTTATCACAACAGCTGCTTGTGAAAAAGCCAGAGCTGTCAGCAGTGTTGGTTAAATTCTACACTAAGAAATGTGCAGACCGGACTCTTTAATTTAAGTCTCATGTCACTCTACTTGAAGCCGGACTGAAAAAGCGACTCTTAGGTGCCTTTAAGCAGAATAGTTCACTCGTCTCAACGTTTTTGGGAGTATTACCATGAACACTAGCATCTGGGACTTTTCGTTAGTTTTCGTGTGTTTGTATTTGAGAGGAAGATCCGTTTCCACTACATTAAGGTGTGAACGCCCCTTCATTGTACATGAACTGGAAGGGTTCACTCTTTGTTTACGTTACGTGTAGAGCTCACCGTCTCTTCCTCCTCTTCGAACACGCTCCCCTGATCTACCTCCGTAGTTAAATTGTTGCCAACAGGAAAATCGATCGGACCGCATTTCTTCTTGAACTGCTTGCAGGCGAAATGTTTCATGTATTTGGGTATACATTTGCGTTTCCACTTCATACAGTTATGCAGCATTTTCCTCTCATGCTGCAAATAAACAAAGTTTCTGACGACGAGTTCTCACTCTTTCTTCAATCTATACACCAACTGTTTACCTTGTTTCCCAGCTTCCTCTCCACCTTCCGATCCCTCTGGCAAGTTTCATGATGTAGAAGGCAGAACGAGTTTGCACCGGAATGCTCCAGACAGTTGCTTTTCAAAGAGCGACAGTCGCGATCAATGTCAGTGAAAGTCTGTAAATAATTATATGATACACCAGAAATGTCCTAAGGCAAGATCGAACAGCTTTTGGAAAACTACGGCTGTTGAACAGTTCGACTAATGTTATCGGTGAAGTAATCGCAGGAGCGTCATAATTGTGTCAATATTCTGGTGTTTAATACTAAACTTACCAAGTAATCTGTCTTCAACAACGTTTTTGCAACGCATTCAACTGAAGATCTTGTTTGCCGTGTCAATGAGGTCTGAGTTGTAGAGCATCATTCCGCTGAAGCCGAGCTCTTTGAGCACCTCCATTTCACGGACGAGTTCGCGCACACTAGTGCTGGGACGAGCTCGCCAGGCGATTGACATCACATTTGACGCCTTCGCCTTCTTCACGAGATCTGCCAGATGGTTCCAACCACCTTCGCGTCTCACACCGAAATTGTGATACTTGAACACAGCGTACGGTATCGTCTGTCGTTCAATATCAACCAGCAACGATGCGTTCTTGTTATGTGGAGGCACGATTCTTTGAGTGGTTCGATGAGGGCCCAGAATCATTTGTCCCTCGCGTCCCAGCACACTCTCCACCTCTCGGATTACGTCGCCGTCCCTGATTCTCATCAGAAATCCATGCATCTGAGGATGTGAGCACGTAGCCATGTCCTTAATAAAAATGTCGTGGTCGATTCGTCGACTCGTCGGTTCCATGTATATCCTGGGTTTGTAGGGCCCCTTGTCCAATGCTTTCAGCAAAACTTGACGACGCCGTTCTCCTTTATCCAAATCGTCTCTGTTCCGCATGTCAACCAAAACAGCATCGGCTGACGAGCAATGGTTCCAAATATACGTTTCGGCGTCGAAGAACTTTGGTAGCACCACTCGAAGTATTGAACGGATTCGAGGTGCGGGACGCATTGCTAGATACGCGATGAAAGGGGTGGAACGAAGTCGGAGCGACCTTCTAGAGGAGAGCAGCACGGAGAAATGAACGCTCGGAGGATATCATGGTTCACACATATCACAGAGTACACTGCCGTTCAAGCCGACATTTGGCAGCTGTTCACTTCTTTCTCGGAATATTTTTGCCGGACATCGGATATGCGGTCTTAGTTTCTGTGCAAGAATCGGCGAAGGAGTGATCAGTGAACCAGTGACAACACGATATGGCACAAACATTTTGTCATTAGTTCGAAGAAGTTCTGCATTAGTGTCATAAAAACATTCAACACTCTCGATGGTGAAAAACCACGGGACCTTAGCGCGGGAACTTTCGTTGGCCATTTACTTCGACGTAAATATCACTTTCGAGGCCCACAGCGCAAATACTCGTGTAAAAATACGTAAACGGAATTTCTGCGGAACTTTGCTGACGAATCCAACAATTGGTGATTTTTTAAATGATCCCCTTTTAATGAGTCATGTTTAACTTTGAAAGAGTGGAGTAATATGTGGCAGACCACGACATTCTTAATAAAAATATACTGAGCTGTAGACCACCTCGTTGACAAGCGGTCTATCCTGACGATGAGTCACATTGCACCACGATGATGTCGTGCAATTACTCGAGCAGTTCTGTTCGCACTCGCATATTTTCCAGTAGCAGGAGGCTTTGCCGAACCAGAAGCAGTAGTCCTTGTCCCTGGAATGATCGAGATTTGGGATTTTATTATCCTAAAACTTTGTCCAGGTCTACTTCCCCTAAACAACCAGATTTCCTCGAATCCTCTTACGGAGACATTTCTCATAATAATTCCGTGAAGAATACTTCCGCCTCATCACCCCATCGAAAAGTGTTGTTGAGCCTTTCAAATTCGAATTGTTTGATAGTTCATTGAGAAACATTTGCTTGTGGTAATGGTTCGAAAGCATTTTTTCTTTATGTCTCACCAATGTTCTCTCGCCGAGGGAGAACTTCTTTGAGATTAATTCATTGAAAGGAAAATAAGAGTAATCTATAATAGTAAAAGAATGGAAACACTGAAGGACCAGAAGAATTTCTCACAGCGATATTTTTACATCAGTGACGTAGTTCACAATACATCAATGAAATCAGCAAACTTACACAAAATCGCATTCATCAGTGCCTGAATGTACTGATGGGCAGAGAGTGGCCAGTGTGATGAGAACGAGCGACCACATGGCTGTCAGGGTGGTCGACTGAATTTCGTTCCCATTGCGAGAGAACTTGCGAGACACAAAACTCTACGGACAGTGTGGTGATAGCATTTCTAGGCACTGAAAATCGGCAGGAACAGAGAGCGCACAGAAAATAGTGTAAATTAACGATTAGGATGACGAATCAGATGGTCTCATTCTCGCGCTTAACACCAAGCATCATGAAGGTCGTCGCGTTCGTCGAACTGTTTTCGAGATGTCGATTCCAGTTATGGAAGCACACTTGGAATTGGGCTACAGGAAGGTTGTTCTGCTTAACAATAATCGGAAACTTTCGTATTGCTATGATAGGAAGTCAATTTTTTGTAATTCAGTAATTTCCACTATTGGCCGAGCGGACGCTTCACACTGCAATTCTCTGCAAGAGTTGCCTTGCACACGGTTGTTTTGCTAGTGAAAGTTCAGACAGAAAATTAAAATTTATGAAAAAACTGGCACTGCTGCACCTCTGATCCGAACAAATATCTAATTTGAAAATTTCCTTGTAATGATGTCGGAACAAAGCCACCTTTCACTGCATCTTGTACGCTCCACCGCTGCTCGTCGCAGTGATTGAGAGGTCGGAGTTCACAGGGAATTCATTTCGAAAATCAAATCAGATGTGGGTTCTATCGTCTGTTGGAGCGTAGCGTCATACTCTTACAATCGCCATCTAAATACCGTAGGTGCTGTTTCGTTGTCCCACAGCCAGCAAACATTCGCCAGTTGTCTTGAAGAATATAAACACCTAATATGCAGTCGTGTCTTCATAACTCACCTATTCAATTATAGTGGCCTAATTTCGGCCAACGTGCGAGACCATGCGTTACGTGAGGTCAGATTAAGTGCCGCATTGTTAAGTGTTTTGAAATAGCTCAGCTTCAAATGTATTGCGGCTACCTATCTATACCTTGCCCTCTCATAGAATGGGCGCCAACCTAGCATAATAACTTTCTTGCACTCATATAGCAGTGGGACACTAAGTCCCTGAAGTGCTGTCACAGGTCGGCTCACCCATTGGGGACCCTTGAGACTCTACTGCGGCTCCAAAGTAGAGCAGAAAAAGGAGGGTGCGCGTATTTCCCCAAAAAGCTGCAAAGTGCATAAATGACGATATGGGTGGTTTTCGGAAAGAAATTTGAAAACGGATGTGAGATTCGTTATCAGCGTCTCTGATAACCTAAGTAAGCGATATCCCTGCAAAAAAAAAATAGTTTGATCGGGTCAGATCCGGCTTGCTGACGCAGCAAAGAATGGCCGGGGACACTCCCTCCTGCGGCAACGCAATAAAGTCTGAAGGGCCCTTTAGTGACTTGATGTATTTTAGTTGCGAAATAGACGCTGCTGTCTCTGGGGTCCGCTTATAAACCCGTCGTGGATCCGTTATTTCATGCACCTTCCTAGACTGCACTTTTCCACTGAGGGGGGGAATCCATCCTCAAAACATTTGTGCTTGAATTCTTTTTCTTGCTTTCTTTTCATCATATTTTCCACGAGTCATAGTACTTATTTGTTGGAAAGTTCCTAATACCATCACAATCCGCTGCCGTTGTTCTACGGCTTGCTCTCTCTCTGCACCGGTTCTACCGTTGACTATTTCATGGGAACTTCTCACAGTTTGCAATCGTTGTTTTCCATGCTCTATAGTAGTAGAAGTGTAGTCAACACCAAGATGCTTCCCGATTCGCTCGACTTTGATCGTGTAGGCTGGCTGTTGCTACTTGATGAGGGCGCTGTTGCCATGGTGCCGTGTCGGACCGCCGCCACCACCGATTTCTACGGCACCCAGCGTTAACGGCAATTCGAACCTTATTTCACTCTACGCACATACACGCAATATTACTGATCATCTCCTGCAATCCGACGTCTAATTCGCTCAAATGGGACTTCTGGATATTATCAAGTCGTTCAAATCGAACAGTGGACGAGAGATTCGAATTCTTCTACTCGGCCTCGACAATGCAGGCAAGACCAGTATTCTAAAGCAGCTGTCGGCAGAAGAAATCACCAACGTAACGCCAACGAGAGGATTCAACGTAAAAAGCGTGGTCACCAATGGCGATATCCGACTGAACGTCTGGGACATCGGTGGACAACGATCTATTAGGCCTTTCTGGAGCAATTATTTCGAGAACACTGATGCCTTGATTTATGTGATCGACTCGAGTGATCGACGTCGTTTTGACGAAACCAGTGTTGAGCTGATGGAGTTGCTCGACGAGGAGAAGCTCAGGTACGAAAAAACTTATTTTACACAATACTAGATTCCTAGATGTATAAAGCAACCGCATTCCCACAGGGCCTGTGATCAGTAAAACATCCCAGAAAGACTATCCAAGAAGGGTTAGACCAAGTTAGCCAAATACAGAAAGGAGTAAGTGATACAGTGAATCCTATAACGGAAAAATAAAACTACTGCCCAATGCTTATTCGAGCTCTTGCTCCAAAACATAAGACCATGACACGCAAGACCAGAGCGTTGCAGAACTGAGGGTAGGGTTATCAAAACCCTCGAACTCGGAATTTCGCTTGCTATAAGGCAAAATGCGAGCGTTGTAAAAGGAAATGTGGCTCTCCTTGCAAGACCCACGATGGTTATATTATGACCGACAGGGCGGGGGCTGATTTCATAATATTTTTCTTTTCGGCCTGGAATGGTCACCGGAAACAGTGATATTGTCCAAGCTTTTAGGGCCGCTGCCACGAATAAATGTGAGAGAGGATTATGATTCACTTCAGAGGTAGCTAAGAGTGAACTACTACAACCAGCTGCCCTTTACATTTTATCCTCACTTCCGTGGTAAAAAGGCCTGGAGAAAATTCCTACGGGCAACTTCGGCCAAGTTTGTCAAAGTCTTATTTTCACGATTGACCGCCTCCACATGTCCTAGCATCGTATTGTCTTCTAGGCTAAGCGGTCTCGTTACAATTAGCTGTTTTCAATCACTGAAGAGCATGATTTTCCAAAGGTTACGGAACGGCCCTCCAATTTAAAAAGGTGCGCACCTTTAATTCGAATGTAGTCCCAACCACCGAATGGCACATAGAGTATGTAGAAATTGTCTCTGGTTGACGCGAACAAATATTGCGTTGGTCACTGACTTGCTAGGACGGAAGCAATGCTTCCTCTCTGTTCGGTAATATGATATTGAACTGAATATCTCCCAGTGAGGATTCAAATGAGGGGTTATATAAAGGTAAGGTGTTCGGCGTTGGCCAATCCAATAAGGAGCTCCACCGCATCCGTGTTTCATCCACAATCGAAGAGACATGATGAATATTTGGCCTATGCAAGATCTTACGAGGCGATCCGCTGTTCATGGCAGAGCCTTCAATTTTTCATATAAACTTGGTGACAATTCAAAAAAAATCTTAGAGAGATGGAAGGTTTACTTAGACTGGGCTGTGTTGATGGATGTAGCGCCTCTAACTGCTGCATAACGCTCACCCCTCGGAACATGCCCCTTGTCATTAATAAGATTGGGTATGTAAGCAGACCTAGAATGCTTACATCTTCTGCTTACATCTCCACAAAAGCCGCAGCTGCGTGTTTCAGCCGAGTCCCAGTGCTGATATTCGCCAATAAGCAGGATTTGGTATCGTCGGCACCAGCGGCGGAGATCTCGAAACGACTCAAACTCACCGAGATACGTGATCGAGTCTGGCAGATTCAGGGCTGCTCGGCGCTCACCAATGAGGGCGTCTCGGAAGGCATCAAATGGGTCGCCGAAACGATCAAAAGCAAATAGTTCAAGATGTATCTCAGCATTACCAATAAATCATTTATCAGAACTGTCAACTCACTTTCAGGACCTCAACTTTCTTCTTTTTGTTCAACTTCGGACGTTACTCTTGCATACATAGATGATGCCAAGCAGTGAAAAGCTTGAAAATCTATAAGGCAAGGCAAATGCTTTTCCTTCGAGCTCTCCAGCATGCTCTTGCTGTGCGCTTCGATTACCACACTTATTTCCTCCTCCTTCATCACGATTATTCCAATTTCCACCTTATTTTTCTTTATCCAATGTACTTGCTGTCTTAAAGTGAGGTAGAATTCTCGTTTCCTTCGAAAATTGAATACCGAGTTGAGAACTTTTAGTTCTCCTATGCGGATTCCAGGAAGCTGAAACTTCTTCCTTCGATCTTCTTCTCTGTAACGTTCCAACAAGTAGCTTAGAACTTTCATCCCTGAGCGGCTGATGGCATTTCTTGTTTCTGACGAACTATTGAAACTGCAAATTTCCGCATTTCATGATTTCAAGTGTTACTCTATCCGAGCCCATGCAATTACACATGTAACACTTGATGATTGAAGCTCATTTCTGGATTCTCCCCGTATTTTCTATAATATATGTAGTGTTCTTATTCGATTACACTGGTGAGTCATTTCTATAGGGACTTTCAAAAGCCTTACTATTACATTCCATTCCGTTTATAGCTCTTTTCCAGACCCTCACCAGCACGCATCCTGTTTCCGAAGAGAAGTTCAAGGAGGAAGTTCAAAGTGTGGGTTCGCTAACATTCTTTTGGATTATTTTAGGCCCCACGAATAGCTTTCAGAGTATATCGAATATAAAGAATTTGCAGCGTTTAGCTTAGTAGTAGAGCGATTTCTGAAGTGTCACTTGACAGCAGCAATTAGCTACTGAATCGTAGATTAATACAAGAAAATCTCGTTAAGTTTCAGAAGAACTGGTGTTATAATATTCATTCCTTCTCTCTTTTTTATTGAAGTGATGCAAAAGTTCGTATTCATTTCAGATTCTGACTTTTTTATTCATAACTCAAGCAAAACGAATAAATAACCAATAAAGCTATCATGCTTATGCAAAATTCAATGCCAGCGATCTGGTAAAGAACTGTGCATAACCATGATAGCTTTATCTGTCATTTATTTGTTTTTCTGGAATTACGAATAAAGGAAGTTAGAATCAGAAATGCACACCAGCTTTTGTGTCAACTTTTGGGGTCATTAAACGAGCATATCAGAAACAAATAACAAACCAAGCCTGGCAGTCCTCAGTAAAAAGGATGGGTAAAACAGTACCGGACGCGCCGCAACGATAAAACGGCGGTAGCGGCGCCTCGGAGCGCCGAAACCCGCCGTTTTCAAATAACTTCTTTAAAAAAATTTTATTTGCAAAAATAAGTATATATTCGAGCTTAGCACCTTGAGCTCTATCTCTCCATGTACACTTTTCTCGAATTCGAGAAACTTGTTTTCAGTCGTTTGACCCCTTGATTTTCGGATCCCGTTGCCTCTTCGGTCCCTCGCTTGGTGACCCACCACCGACTAGTGTCCGCCACCCAGGGTCAAGCTGGAGGTTCGAGAATCGAAGCTGGGGGGTCGTATTTGGCTTGCGTCGAGTGGGAGGTCGTATCGGAAGGGTCGTTTCTTAGGAGCGTAGGAAATCAGTACTCTAGTTGTGCGCAGCATTATTTTTTCCCAATTTTATTATTCATTTCTATTCAAATATTTATTTTTGTTTATTTTCTGACAAGTGCAGTCATATGAAAAATTTTGCCTTTGTCCAAGTGTTAATTAATATTAGCACGTTTATGGATTCATGGCAAAAGAAAACTCAGTTCTTCACCCATTTTATTTTTTGAAATATAAGAAGAAGATGTGGACAAAAGAGGAGAGAAACCGTGTGCATCCGTATGGTTTTATAACAAACAGAAGGATAATGCTTACATATTACAATACACAAGGAATTCAAACAATATATAAGTGCTTGATTGTTTTTAAATAACTTAGCTATCGAACACTCACTTTTCCGGACTCTGAAAGGAGCAAACAAACGTTTTCGGGAGGGAAATAGACGAAGAAAGATCGGCGAAACGACGTAAGCGTCTTCTACTACAAATGGAAGGATAGAAATGGTGATTAAGGCGGCGACCGATCTTGAAATAGCACTCAATACAAATTTGACTGTTATATTTCATACATATCAAACAATACTATACAGAATATCAGCATATTTTACAATTAAAACGCGACAGATTTCGCCGCGTTGTTCTTCGGTAGCAGTAGCAGTGGAAAAATTAAATATTTTTCAAGAACGATTGGACGTGTCGCGATGAAACTCCTCAGACTACAAATTCGAGTTTCCTCTTAATATTTATGTAAAAATCAGATTTGAAAATCACGTTCTTCTTGGTGAACAGGGTAAGTTCGATATAGCTTCGAGTTTCGCCTGAAATCAAAGCAAAATCGAACCTACCCTGTTCATCAAGAAGAACGTGATTTTCAGGAACAGTTATGAAGATAGATCAAATCCACTAGTATCGGACACCGTTCATAGTTTGATAAAACTTTGAGAACTGAGAGAGCTATAACTGTTTAACTGACATCACTGCTGGTTCAGTGCAGCACGTCGCGCGGCGACCGATTTCGCCGCGTTGCTCTTCGGCAGCAGTGGCAGTGGAAAAAATTAAATATTTTTCAGGAACGACTGTACGTATCGCAGTGAAACTCTACACACTGTGGACTTGAGGTTTCTCTTAACATTGGTGTGAAAATCAGACTTGAAAATCACGTTCTTCTTGGTGAACAAGGTAGGTTCGATTTAGCTTCGATTTTCGTCTGAAATCGAAGCAAAATCGAACCTACCCTGTTCGCCAAGAAGAACGTGATTTTCGAGTCTAATTTTTACAACAATATCAACAAAGAACTCAAAATTATATTATGTGAAGTTTCATTGCAGTATGTCCAGTCGTTCCTGAGAAATATTTAATTTTTCCACTGCCACTGCTACCGAAGAGCAACGCGGCGAAATCGGTCGCTGCGCGACGTGCTGTAGTGAACCAGCAGTGATGTCAGTAAAACAGTTATAGCTCTGTCAGTTTTAGGAGTTTCGTCAAAACTAAAAGGGTGTTTGAAACTAGAGGATTTGTACTACCTTCAATCAGTTAACCGTTTCTGGAAATCATGTTCTTCTTGGTGAACAGGGTAGGTTCGATTTTGCTTCGATTTTCGCCTGAAATCGAAGCTAAATCGAACCTACCCTGTTCACCAAGAAGAACGTAATTTTCGAGTCCGATTTTTTCACCAATGTTAAGAAAAAACTCAAATCTATAGTGTGCTGAGTTTCATTGCGATACGTCTAATCGTTCCTGAAAAATATTTAATTTTTCCACTGCCACTGCTACCGAAGAGCAACGCGGCGAAATCGGTCGCCGCGCGACGTGCTGCAGTGAACCAGCAGTGATGTCAGTAAAACAGTCATAGCTCTGTCAGTTTTAGGAGTTTCGTCAAACTTAAAAGGGTGTTTGAAACTAGAGGATTTGTACTACCTTCAATCAGTTAACCGTTACTGGAAATCATGTTCTTCTTGGTGAACAGGGTAGGTTCGATTTTGCTTCGATTTCAGGCGAAAATCGAAGCTAAATCGAACCTACCCTGTTCACCAAGAAGAACATAATTTTCGAGCATGGTTTTTTAGCAAATCAATACGTCCAGTCGTTCCTGAGAAATATTTAATTTTTCCACTGCCACTGCTACCGAAGAGCAACGCGGCGAAGTCGGTCGCGTTTTAGTTGTAAAATATGCTGATATTTTGTGTAGAATTGTTTGATATGTATGGAATATGCCAGTAAAATTTTTATTTTTATTTTTTTATCAAGTGCTGATTCAAAATCGGTCGCTTTCTTGATCTCCATTTCTATCGTTCCACTTGTAGTAGAAGATGCTTCTATCGTTTCGCCGATCTTTCTACGTCCATTTCTCTCTTGAAAATTTTTGTTTGCTTCTTTCAGAGTTTATAAAAGTGAATGTTCATTACAAAATATTTGCTCTCAGATCAAGCCTATGTAACAAGGGGGGTCGTGCTGGGACCGCCACTAATAGAGGGGGGGTCGTAAATTTTTTGCAGAAATCGAACCTCACGCTTGAGCCTGCCGCCACCTCGTTGCCGAACGTAAATATGCGGCGCCCGTTGCACCGACTAGGCTCCGCCCTCTCCTCACCGCCTATAAATATGCGCCGCGTCCTTTTCTATCGTCCCAATCCAGGAGCAGGGGCCCCACGGGGTGGCTCGAACGGGCTAGCACACGTCCCCCAACCGTTGGGCATGCGGCGCAGATGAACTGGGGCCGGCTCTGCTTGGGTCACCATGCGTGGACACCGGAACGGCGCATTTCGGCGCTCCGGAGCGTCGCTACCGCCGTTTTATCGTTGCGGCGCGTCCGGTACTGTACAGGAACAAATCCGATGAACTGGCTTTGCATTCGTGTGAAATCCAGTATGCTAATGCTTTTTGTATCTTACTACACGACAATTTTAGATTTTTTTCTGAGAAGGTGCGCTTTTCCATGTAATTAAAAGAATCCAACCAAGAAGCTGCTCAGCATTCGTTTAGCTCATTTATTTAACTTGAAGCTTGCTGGCTTGAATTTTTTGATAGCAGGACGCGTCATCTGAAATGCTTTATTTTTAGGCGATCGATTTACTGTACGATGCCGAACACTTACATTACTTCTTCACCGATCGAGACGGAACCCTCAAGAGCTATGCCTGTAGTTATCCATCGAGCATCCAACCAGCTTACTCAGGAGTGATTCAGGTCCCTTTTCGTCCAAAAAATATTCGCTTTATTCTGATGAACGTTCGATTTCTTTCCACGAGTGTGATTGTCTTCGAAAATCCGAGCCAGTTGAGCAATTATAACCATAGGCGTGGGAAAATGATGGGGACGCATGGGACTGACCCAGGAAGGAAGGTGTAGTTATGAATTACGCTTGTGTTTGAGTGATTCAGCTCATAGGGCCGTTGAGAGAGAACATGGAGGTGGACATATCTCTATTATTTGAGAATTTTAGAGCAATATCTACCTAATAAGAGTTTGCGCGAAGGCTCTACTACCACTGTAGTATTCCACGACATTTTTATGAATTCAGGCTCAATTCGCGCGACGATGTGCCCAAACGTGCTGTATCGTCACCACCGCGCCGATGATGCATATAGGTTAGTCATCACTGTCTTTTATTCATCTTGGCCAAGGTGGTGAAACTGGATAATAGTGGTGAAACCCCTTTCATTTCCAAGAGAAATTTTTGTCAACAGTAGCCAAATTGGAAGCTGTTGTCTATTTTCAGGGTGGTAGAAATTTAAATGCTCGAACGACGGCCCCATCTCCTAATACCACCGCTTAATTGCTTTCGCTGCATTGCACGAAGGGAATCTCACACAATTTAACCTTGTTGAAACCAGAAAAAGGGTATAAGCGGAGAAAATTAGCCACTGTTGTCAGGTAATTTGCGAAGGCTATTGGAAACGTTCAGGTGCCTTTGCAATTACCTCGAGGGTTCAATTATCTCAAACTTCTCTTATCATTTCAGAAAAGTTTGCCTCGGCCTAGCCATTTTGCTTTCCTTTTGTTTCGATAGGCTTTTCGAAACTGAGGGAAATCTCAAAGAACCTAAGTGTATGCAGGTGTTCTCGACGTCTCTACGATACCACCTGGATACTACTACTATGGAGCGTCTGCCGGACGAGAATGGTTTATTGACCCGTCGAACAAGTTCAAAGACACCAGCATCCCTGAGAAACATCTGCAGCTACTCGACGACGTACGTATTTTTCTCATGTTTTTATTAAGTAATTATTCCTCGAAGGAGAACAGAGAAGGCTGCAGTCAAATTTAGAACACTTGCGTAGTGAAGGTGTCGAAACGACGACAGCTAATTTTCTCCACGGCAACACTTGTGGGCATGTCGCGAAAATCACTTTGAAAAAACTGAGAAATCGGGCGCGGATGTCTTGTCCTATTCACCATATTTACAGCTAAGACCTGCCGTCATCCGGCTACCACACATATGTTGCGGTCAATGCAACACTCAATAGCTGAGAGAATGTTGAGAAACTGCAAAGAAGCCCGACTCTGGGTGTACGACTACTTTAAGTCGCAACCGGCCGAATTCTTCAAAAGGGGGATCCATCCCTCAGATAAACAGAGACAGCAAGTCCTTGATAGTGGCGGAGACCATCTTTTGAATTAATCTTGTTTAGTCTCGTTTGTGTAGCAAAACTATTTCTGCACTCAACCGCGCATTTCTTTCCGAACAACCTAATAGAAGTTGAATTAGTTCCGGTTGAATCTGAATGGTTAGGAAACTATTTGCTTTACTGGGCTCTAAGTGAAGTGATCAGTGTTGCAGGTGTTCCAAAAGATTCAACAACTACTAGAACGTCAAGAATTCCGCGTGTTCACATGGGTGGGATCAGGTCTGCAGAAACACTACGGCCATGTAACCATTGCTCATCAGGACATCTATGGATCGGTAAATCAATTTTTTGAAAATTTTCAAAGGATGGTGGCAAAATGAGAGACTGTTTTCACAAATTGGTGTTGGGTATTTTGAGAACGAGTGCGTAGTAATACAAATATGGCTGTTGGTCCTTCAGAATGCTGAAGTCACAAAATTCTCAACATGTGGAATGCGACTATAATTAGAAGTCTTTGGAAAAGCTTATTTTAAACGCTAGAACAGTAAGTGAATCGCAAATGGGTGCAGCATATCTGACTGTGGCTTTGTAAGCTGCAGCATGGCTGTGCTATTTGTATGTTTGTTTTACATGAGCATGCCATGTGTAACAGTGGAATGTTGAACAAAACGAATGAATGGCAAACAGTCAGCAATGATGATCAATTCAACTTCCCTAATCAAGAACACAATTATTTACAAAAACGATTTAGTGAATTAATGTGTGTTCAGATGACAGTCGAACAGTTTAGAGAAAAGTCTCGAATCACTCGTTATGGATGGTTTTCTAACCATTTTGGAAGCAATACGAAAAGTAGAGAAATGTTACATAAACCTAGTTCTGGTTTTTCTTAAAAGAGCTTCGCGACAACCACCTCTTCAAGAAAATCATGAATTTTTGGCTCATATTTTGCTTTGCTTCTTTGTTTTTTTAAATTTCCATTCGATATCAACCATCGAAAATTGTCGCCTCGAGCTTATGCAGTTGCTCTGGGCCTAACTTTATGCATTTGACATTTAATTACTGCGTTTTTGGGGTTACTGTCTGCATGTCTAGCGTTCTTCGAGCAGCTTCAACTTCTGAATCAGTAGTCAAAGCGGTACCTTATCGGATACCAGTTTTGATTCAGAAGCTGGAACTAGCTATAGAGCGAAAATTAATTCCAAACGCATGTTCGCTCGTTCCCTTCTAAAACATTCCTACAATTTAGCATCACACCGCCACCAGCTTGCACACTTTCTTATGGTTTTCATGATCCTTAAGTCTTTCATTCTCAGCCTCATTCTCAGGTTCATTTCTAATTAATTATTCTGTTTTGTTTCTTTTTAGGGAATTCGTAATGCTCTAATGCTCCTATGTTTCTATGCTCAAGTCTTTGTTTTTATTTTATGATCTATGAGCTGATTGCTTACTCCTTCATGATTGTCTCAACACTCATGTAATAATTATCATATGATATGATATGATATGATATGATACCTGCGGTATATGAATGCATCCTCTTTGATGCGGTCATGACCCTACACTAGCTTGTATATTTTCTTCAGACTGTAATCGCAATTTTGCAGGTAAGCAATCAACTGAGCGACGACCTTTTCGATGAGATCAATCACATTGTGAGCATGGTAGATCCGGATGGATTCGTTCTGGATGTGAAGACGTCTAAACTGGACACGAAAATCGTCTTGAAGGTAGCGTGAAGTTTTTTAGTATTTTTGAAAGTTTTTTAAGCCCTTTTTAGCAACTGAATGAGATAATGAAAAGCATCCACATTCCAAAAATTATTGACCACAAAAAAGGCTTGAAAACTTTTTTCGTTCTTTTATTCGTTGTCACTAAACCAAACTCTAAGCTTTGGAGTTACTTGAATCGCACACAATATTCGATTTCTTTTCATAGAATAGCATCGGTGTGTAAAATACAAGAAAATAGTTGAAATAGAATTTAAAATATAAATCAAGATGGAAAAAGGCATTTTTATTCTAGTCACGTGTTATCCATGAACTGCTTTTTAAGGGGCAGGTGTCAGAGGTGTAGCATACCTCTTCTGTGTTCCGGAGACGTTTAGAGCGATTCAGAACGTCTTTTTGAGTTTTTCTCACAATTTGTTAATGGGTGAATATTCACTTTCAACAACAGTCCGCTCATTGTGAAAGATGCCGTCTTCGCCTAGGTTTCCGATTCAGACATTTTCTTTTACCTTGCATGTTTTACTTCCACTTCGTATTTTATAGTTCCCTGTTCTTCCTTGTTTTGGGGGAAGTGTATGCCGTCGTTCGGATGGTGACTAAAATATTTATTTATTCATTTATTTTATTCATTTATCCTTATATCCACGCGGATGTGCAATACAACCAGAATTATTCACGAAACTGACGGATCATAGCGAAGAAAAGAACTACGCTACACAAAAAAATGTACGGTACCGGACGTGTCTTTTGATCAAAAGCCGAAAGCGATTCTATTTATAAAAATCATACAGCTGCTTCGTGTGTCGATGTTTATGACTTTGAATATCTTACGAATTCACTGCTAGTTTCAGGGGAAGGAGGCTGGTCAAACGTTCGACAAGGGCCATGGTATACGAATGCTGTGCGAGAAGATGAAATGTGACTTGAAGGTGCCGACCTTTCACTTTTCCATTTTTTATTCCTCAATTCTTTGTCTTCTATTGATGTATCAGTTGCATGATAGACCTTTTTCGAAGCTACACAAGACAAAATTCGATTTTTCTATAAAAGAAAAGCTCCATTTACGGTGGAACATTCAAGAGTGCATCAGAACTTTAGAAATAAATTGAAAAGGTTGCGCAAGAACATTTGCGGCACATTTTCTATTCCTTAGGCTCCACTTGCAAAAATTTTCCTCATCAATTTCTTGCTGAAACGTTTTACTTTCAGTTCGACACTTCAAGATGCACATTAACTAAGTAACAAATTACCTAATATAACGGACTACTTTTCAGGAAGGCAACATTTTGGTATGTGGTGACTCGGGGACTGATTTGCCAATGCTTGAGGAGTGCCTGAAAAGAAATCCTGACGGAGTGTACACAATATGGGTCACTATGGACGAGGAGTTGAAGAAAAGGGTGAGAACTCTTTCTTTATTTTTACCCCGAATAAAGGCCAGCAATCAATCAAGCAATAATAGTGAAATAGTAACGGTAAGCCTCAGAGACGAAGGAATATTGTGTTAAAAAAGGAAGAAGGTCAGAAATATAGAAATCCTTTCCAGAATCCGAGAAATCTGAAACATGAATCCAGAAAATGGTGGAATATCAAATAAAAAAAATTTGAAAATAATCTTCTCGAATGATGTTGTGCCGAAATAGGTTAAAAAAGGTGGATCAGAACTTATTTGGCATTTCAAATAGACCAACTAGCTCGTAACTGACTATAAATCGCTAACTAAAAAAAGAAAAAAGGCCAAATAAAGTACATATGATCCACCTTATTAACCTCGTTCGGCACAGCACTGTAAGTTTAACTAGAAAATAGCATTTTTCCAAACTGGTAGAAAAGCTCCGTAAAACTTTGCGAGATATTTTCACAGTAGTTTCTTCCCATTCAGGTTCGCGATCTATGCGGCTCATACAAGAACACCAACATCGCCTTTGTTTCGTGCCCTGAGGTGCTGCTCGGAGCGATGGCTCAGGCGACAATTCGTGAGATCAGCATTGTACGGAGAGAATAGTAGAGGAGTTCTCTCTCTCTCTCTAACCACCGTGCTGAACTCGGGTTACTGCCAGAAATCGTTGTCATCATCGGAAGGCCTTGCGTCCTCAATGCTACCGTAATTTCTCGATCTTGTATTTCCAACTGTGAAGAGTCGCCTACTTTATCTAAATCTCTCTGAGAAGTGGTTTTTGTCCCGTTTGTTGTGCGTTTTTAATCCTTGCCAAATTCAATGGGTTTGTTTCGAAATGTGTGAAGGTCGCCGCCGGCCGCAAACTTTTTGCAACCGCAAGACGACTTACCGCCATTCGACGACGATCCTCATCACCGTGACAGTTCTGATGTCGTTGTGTTGATGCAGCACTTATGTACCTCATTGTTCAAGCCTTCTTTTGCCTTACATTTCACTGATATACAGTCTTGCAGTAGAATGTTCTTCAACAATTTCTTGAATAGTCTCGTGTCAATCTGTTCTGTGTCGTTTTCTATATTCCGGTGAATGAATTTGTTCGACTTGTTCATAGTTGTAGTCTACACTTATCCTTTACCCAATTTTCCTCGCTTCTCGTTCTTTCTCACTCTCTAACCCTCCCTCTCTCTAAGAACCTTCCAAGTCTTCTAGTCGCTCACACACAAAAGTGCCATTTTACGCGTTACCTTTCCATTTTTCAATGTCAGAGGATGCTAGTCGTAAAAGCAGCGGTCGGAAACACTTAACAGCGATGCGAGATTCAGATCTGGAACCCAAATTACTCGTCTTGTCAACCGATAGCTATGCAACTTTTACATCATGGCTCCACCTCCTACAGCAATGCAGTGGTACATAAATCTATTAGCAGCCTGCTTTGGCTGACATCGGCATCGTTTCCTGTTCGTAGAAGCCAGAAAACTGAGACCCTCCTTCATGACATCGTCTATTTTGTTAAGTCAGTAGTCATTAGGGAAATGCGCTATTAGGTTCGCAAAGTGATATTCGGATGAAGCAAGATCCGTACCATAGGAATATGGTTTAAAAGCAGTTCAATTGAGTGGAAAATTCTGATTTTTTCAGAGATTCGCTAAAAAAGGTGCCATTTTACGGGTTGATGCTGAGGGAGCACAGAACTGGGTTTGACCAAGTCGCGCATTTTTCTTTCAAGAAACATGCCGGTGTCGGACAGCTGGACCATGAGCACTATGAAGTTTGGGTGACCACATACAAGCACTTATTAGGTATTGTTACGATTTCTTTACGGTCTGCTTCGAAATCCGTTATGAAAAGTCGGTCCCATCAACGCACAGCTCCTATGTCCGTTGTTTCTCCACCGTCAAATATCCGCAGCTGAAGCCATGCTGCCCATTTTGAGAAAACATCGTCTACTTTAACTTCAAATGTCCTTATTGATCTGTAGTCGTGTTGAGCTTCGTTCTCTGTGACGACGTAAAGGAACACGAATCGTAGAGAATGTCGGAGTTTTTCTAGCGTTCAAAATATTTAAACACAAGCTCAAACAGGGGTTATGTATAAATCCCATGAAACGATTCAGGAGCTTCAAAATAATATACAATTCGTTATAGAACACACAGTCAATGAATCCTCACCCGGATCAACCAATCCCTCCAACTCTCCGGGGTTGGTAAATTTGTACCAGACTTGTCAGTGAAGGTAGAAACATTGACTTGGTATGGCGGCTGGCCCTACAGCCTGGCGTGTGTGGAAATTATTTTCTGAAAAGCGGAAAACGGAAGACGGAACGGAAATGGCCAAAAATGGCCGGAAACCGCGGAACACGGAAGCGGAAATAGCGCAGCAATGCCTAAATTATTGAAATTTAGCCAAAACTGGGCCACCAAACGTTTTCACTTCTGTTTCTAGAAGTACCCATAAAATGCTCGTTTTGTTTCCGCTAGAATGTGTCCTGGTGAAAGTGTTCAGCGTTTGGTGATAGCTTCAGAATAAACGGTGAAAATTCATCACAAAAACCGTATCAATTTTACTCATCTTTATAAACTTTATTATGAACCAAAACCGGCAAGGGTACGTACAAAAAGGCAGGCGCTTTTTTTGCTGTGACAGACAAGAACGCTTTCAAAATTGAATTAGAAGCCTAAAGCGTGTATGTTATGGTGGAGAAACACTAGTTTTTCGAGATTCGTGGGAGAGAGGCTTTTTCTCAGATCGTTTACAATGAAACCAGCAGTAAAAGCAATCTCTTGCACTCCAACGATGTGGCAGGTGCCGACCATTGCAAGTTTTCTTAGGAGGAGGTACTTCGCTGCATTGGTTTCATTCTACCAGAATTCGAAGAAATCATATTGGCGTCAGCACAATAACTCCAGTCTCCCTTTTGTTAGCCTTCACAGTGGAGCTCTTCGATTTCTGCTTCCGCTTCCGTGTTCCGCCCAAAGAAAAAGAGCGGAACACGGAACGGAAGGGCCAAAAACGGCCGAAAACAGAAAATCGGAACACGGAAACGGAAATTCCGCACACCCCTGTCTACAACTCATTGCATAGGCTAACTACCCATTCACCAAGCCTCTACAATTCTGGATTGAAGGCGGCGGCACGTCCTTCGGAGACTGATCAATGCCGGAACCGTTACTTTCCGTTACTCTTCACAAAATGAAATGTTTTAGAATTTTGAAGCGGTTTGTAAACCAGAAGATGGATCACATCATCGTAATTAAACATGAACAATTAGTGGCGACACTGAATATTTCTTCTTTTTTTCTTTTTTTTTTCTGGAACCATTCTAAATTTGATGGGCAGTCGTATGGTAATGATCAACCAAAGACATTCAGATGACTCCGGTGAAGGCTGAGGTCTAGAAACGAAATAGTGAATGATAATGAAATAAAGTTTCATTACAACTATTATAAATTTTGAGCGAAACTATAGAGTTACAACACAGAAGAACAGTTGCAATTGCTCCATTTTGGTATACGGGAACTGGAAGCGAGAAACATTGAGAAGAAAATGCCAATTATCACATAAGACTATCAAAAGTGCATGATCGGTCCCGGCTATAATTCATAAAAATCGAGGAAACCAAAAAACAAAAGTACCACTGTTCGATTGTGTCCTCTGTCGACTGAGTACAGAGAAAGAGAGCTTGTTTCTCAACATTCTGACAGCGTAAGGTCCAAGACCAATTTTCAATACAGCTCGCATCTACTTTTTGTGCTGTGACAACTTTCTGCACATTGGTATTCACCTTGATCAATAAAGAAAATGAACTTTGTTGAGCAAAGTAAAACAAAAAGAAATGCAAAGAAATCAACATCAATGAAAACAAGCAAAGTTAACGCTAGAAATGTTAGAAAAGTTGACCATCTAATCCGGAACATATAGATATAGTAGAATTTCCGGCGTTCCGCATGAACCCCAAACTAACGACAAGAACTAAGGAGAGGGAATAGAAGATGGCATTGGACAGTTCTTCTTGACTGAATGAGCTCAAAATTGTGAGACGTGAAGGTTAGCACATATGATCTAATTCCGCTGTATTCTGGTGCTGATCACTACCATCTTGCGATGAACTCTGGGAACGAAATCGGCGAAGAGACCAAAAGACTAAAAGCGCCAACGCGCTGCCGAGTCGGTGAGAACCATAATGGATTGGACTATGCTATAATGAAAAACGAAGCATATTCCTTCCAAGGAAAGATCATCAAACTAATATATGGATGGATAGGCTGTATTGTCGCTTCAGAGCGGCTTTCATGCTTCATACAGAAAGAACGTCATTCTATTTATTTGGTTTCCACGTAGCGTAGAGGCAGGCCAGCAGTCAAGCAGTGGTTAGTAGGCGAATGGGTGTTAAAAGCTTCGACCTCACCGACCGAGCTTAGGTCAATTTCTCCTCGAAACTCGGCTATTTAGGTAATATGGAGCGCTCTGATGCCCGTTTCTCAATTTTTTTGCCAAGTAATTTTTGACCCAGAACCGGTCGACGGAGTCGGAACTTTTAACAAGCGCCGGTGAAGGAAACAAAACCTCAGATACAGAACACCAACTTGACAGAGCCTAAGTCATATGGAGTTCAAACTTAAGTGGTAGAGATAACCCCAGTTCATCCAAACGAAAAATTCATATTGAGTTAGTCTTCCCGGACACTGGACGATTTATTATCAGGCTGGCTAAATAAAAACAACTGATAAAACGCCCAGAATAGAGTTTTGTCAGTTCATCATCACCTCAAATTTCGTTCATGTTCATACTAAATCAGATGACGTACTGAACTACAAGCTCGACGCTGTGCATATATTATTATAATAATAAATAAAATACCGTACAATGTCAATGTAAATTATAAGCTACTGACTGCGGTCGCAGTACAAATCAATGTATGAACGAAAAAAATGTAGTACCTCCTTAATCGCGGGTTAAATAAATCGCGGGAAGCTATTTCTGTAGTTCATTGCGTTCTGGTTCTCCGCTGGCCAATTACCATATCTGGTCAGCATGAATTTGTGAGTTGTTTAGACTTGTTCGTGACCTATCCGGGCTAAGCATAATCCTTGAACGGCTACATCTGCTTTCCAGCGTTTATATCACGACTTTCCAGGTTCAAAATTTATGAATAGTGTTTTCCATTAATATCTTCATATGTACATATTATAAAGATATATACCACACCAGTATGTAGGGGCGCCGTACTTTATTCGGAGCTTCTTTGAGAGATTTGTGATGATGCAAACCATGAAAGATTGTCATTTTGCAGCTTGTCAATATTTTAGCTGGATAGGCTTTCAGTTGAAGTTAAACATTCGTAGCTCATGAAACTAGAGTGGTATGAAGAACTGACACATGCTAAAGGTAATGACAGGTCAAATATTCGTGCACGTAATTGTGGTGCAACCTCCCTCTTTTCTGTTTTAGGGATGGGGTGGTAAGAAGGTCAGAGCCACTTTGTTTCAAAGTTTCAGAACTTTCGACCCTGAATCGTACGCATGACCTAACAGTAGCTGTTAGTCATTCGCTGAGCATTGTTGCGATGTTTATAAATATAATAGCTAGACGGTCCTTACTAGCTTTAATAACGACGTCAATTCCAAAAGAGCATCTTTGAACCACCATCTTGGCGACACGCCACTTTGGCAATGGAAACCGCTCGCATAATCAACACTGTATTCGGAAAAGGCACCACATCCTCATTCATCCTTATTAAGCACCGTTAGCCCTGTTTACCTCGCTTTGACGAGGAAGATAGATTAATATCTTCATATGTATTAGGAAGATAGATTATTATCTTCATATGAAGGCAAGTTTTGGGTGGGACAACTTCCAACGCCAAAATGATCTACCTTCCTCGAAGCTGTAACAGCGGATCCAGAAATAAGCACTTGCATTGTCGCAACAGGACTGTGACGTAAAAACTCTACAGTGATCAGTCGGCTCCGTGCCCTTGCTACAGAGAAATGCTGAGCGAACGGAGCTCGGACGTCCTGACCGACAGCACGTGGTCCACCCAGTGGTCAGTCTGCCATTCTCCGCTAATTTGAAATAATGTTCTGAACACCCACTCACTAAATGTGAGAGGACGAACCCTTGCAAATCATACAGTGTTGTTCGGCTCCCCATAGCAGAAGCGCTTTTACGGAAGCGAATTCGGACATACACGTCAAGAAAGTAATTCACTGCCGGTTTTGGCTGACGTGGGCAACTTTGCACCACATGCTGCTCCCATAAGAGCATACGGCCTCTGCTACCGTTCAAAACATTCTGCTCTGAAAACTTGCGAAAGCAATTCGAGAAAAACCGTCGAGAGCACAATCAGTGTACCCTCTGCAGGGTGAGCCGCTGAGCCCTAGGTCAATACATACAACACGAGGAAAAAACTGAAAAAATGCGGTTGACGAATTAATTCACCTTATTTCGTTCATATTGCCCTCTACAACTATCAATTATTTCCATCCCATGCTGCTTTTTAGTTGAGAATACAACCTTCAAAGTCGAACATATCATAGGGTAGTGCCAGTAGAGGATGGCTGATCTGCTTATCTGGTGTGGTGACATACGATGATAACCATATCGTGGAGCAAAATGTATTGTGGTCTGAATAAGAAAACAAAGAAAAAGTAAATGTCAAATAGCTCGCGACTTTCTTATCACCCTATCAATATATTTGAGGGAAGTGAAACGCCCACTAATACGTCACGGACCCAATGAAAATAACAGTCCACATTCGTCCAGTTCCTTTGTATCGCATTTGCTCAGAAAAGGTGGCGCACCACATGGCCATTCTCGAAACTTGAAGTTCACGAAAAGTGAAACGGTTGACATTCAACGGAATAGCATCGATATGAAGAACTTGCAACGATGGCTGCTGATTAATGGTGGTCAGCGGGATCATGCGATGCCGACAGTCGCTCAGCGCTCGGATACCTCTTTCGATAACGATAGTGCGAATTCATCAGAGAGGCTGGTCCCGATCAGAGGGTTATCTCTCTCGATTCTCACATGCTCACCTTTTGTTAGAGATTGACATCATCCGCATTATCCCTTGTCGTTATTCGACCGCCGACACCCATCTACCCATATGCAGCTCATAAATTTTAGCAAATTTTCACCTCACAGATTGGAACTCTTTTGAACTTGCCCTTCGCTCAAGATTACGTTTTTTCCGTGTCGAATTCTCTACTTTTCGGGAAAGTTGATGACTTTATTACATCTGAATTATCACTCATTTTCCAAACCTATTCAGCCAAACAGATAAATTGAATCTGGATCCACTCAAGTATTGTTCAGCGACTTTAGCCAGACCGAATCTCGTTCCCTCAGTCTTTCTATTTGTGGTCGAGGCACCTAAAGGGGTCGTGAAGTGCAAGCGAATACCAACCAGCCTTGGTCTGTTCCTTTAACGATCTGCAATAAGAAGAACCCGGCTTGCGGTCCGCAAACGGGAATGCTCATTACACAACTTAGAGTGATAATAAAGGTACATACATACCACAGGAAGCTACTTCCAAAAACTGGCTTAGTTGAAAACTTGTTTCAGTTCTTTTGCAGAAAACTCTGCAACCCCCCCCTGGAAAACATGCCGCTCTTAAATTTGTGCTGCAGTTTTTGATGAACGTGACTGTGATGCAATGGTAAGAGGCGCTAGTGAGACCCACACGGTCGAGCTGTTAAGCAAGCCTTCCATCCCAGCGGGGTCAGTTAAATTGATACCGGACTTGTCGTGGAAGGTAAAGACCCTGACTTAGTATAGCAGTTCGCCTCCGGAAGTCATAGTACAGGCCAAATGCGCATTCACCGTGCCTCAACGATTTGAATGGAACACGAATGCGGGGCGCGTCCTTAAGGAGTCGATCAGCGCTGAAACCTTTAGCCTGTACCTTTATATGCGAGAGTGATAACAATAATTGATTCATTGTACACGTATGGAGCAACGAGAAGCGAAACCACTTAAAAGTCAGCATAGGACAAACTCGCAAAACTGCGGTATCAAAGTATTAGGTTGTCCGGAAATTCATGCAGGTTTCCAATCTCAAACTTCAAAACAACGTATCTCAGCTCAAAGAAAAGTTCATTAATCAAAATAAAAACCGTTGAAGTCTACGCATCTCTCCCGACGAGAAACCAGCTAATTTATTTCTGTAGCGAAAACTTCTGGACTTCTGGAGTCGATGAATTCGTTGAAGGCAGTTTCCACTTGCGGTTGGTCAGTGGAGCATTTCTCACGCAAGAGCTCAATTAGATGTTTGAACAAGTGAGATTCGGTAGGAGACAAGTCCGGTGAGTATGGTGGATGAGGAGGAATCTCGTAAACCAACTCGTTCAATTTCCGAAGCGTCGGTTGTGCGACAAGTGGTCGCGCGTTGTCGTGAAGCAGAAATGGTACCTGCCTATTTACTAATGCCCGATCCAGAAGTTGCAACTTCTCGTACATTTTGCTGGACGTTCTTCTCTCGTATGATTTTTCACCCTGTGGCAGGAAACTGTGGTGTATCAATCCTGAAGCACACCACCAAACTGCGACCATGATCTTCTATGAGTGCAACGGTGGTTTCTGGAAGTGCTTCAGAGCTTCGTCAACGTCTGGCCATTGAGAATTTCGTCTCCGGCTGTCGTATAGGATCCATTTCTTATCGTATGTTATAATGCGATGGAGAGAAGGCTCGTTCCTGCTGCGAAGAAGGAGCGTCGATGACACTCCGAACCGACGATTTTTTTTGTGCTCGTTCAACTCGTACGACATCCATTTACCTAATTTCTTCGTCTTTCCTATTTTCCTCAGATGCTCGCAAGCACTTGTTTTTATCACTCTGAGCTCTTTTTCAAGTTGTCGAACAGTTTCACGAGTATTGGCTTCCACCGACCTCTTCAATTAATCGTCGTCAACAGCAGAGCGACGATCGCGACCTTCTTCATCTCCATGATCGAACTCACCACGACAAAATTTTTGGAACCAGCGTATCACTGTGGATTCGTTAACACGTCCTCGACCAAATACGTGGTTGATGTTCCGACTCGTTTCTGCCGCAGTTCGACCCAGCTTGAACTCATATGTGGTAGTAACTTTGTCGAAATTGCTGCTTTGATAATCTCATTTCTATCCTGCGAAAGTTACGGTGACAGGGTCTGCTTGAAAAAGCAACCGCGCTGTAAGATAGAGTTTAACATAAGCTTTGTGACGGTACATAGCAATGTTATGTTTCAATGTACTGCTTTGAGAAAAGTGACGCTCTCAAAAATGAACGGTGAAACGTGCATTGATTTCGGCAACCTAATAGAATTTCACAATAGCAGCCGAAATAATTTTAGCGTAAGTTTTACAGTGCTGAATCCGGCCTACCGGTTCATACTCATCTGATGGATGAGTGCTAGAAGAGAGCCTCGTCCGGCTTGAGAGAGTGCTAGGGAAGTAAAAAAGTAAAAAAGAGCCTCAGCTATGCAGTAGAGCTGTTGGCCTCGGTGTAGTAAAATCGCGCTGTCCCGGATAAGTATTCAATAATTCCAGAAGTACATAGGAAGTAAACTCATGATTACATATTCGTCACGACACACTTTTGGCGAGAATTGTCGGCTCGCCTTTTCGAAACGTTTGAGTTCGTTTGCTCTACACACCGAAATCTCCGTTTCTTTCAGAACAATGAGAGCAGTGCTAATACTACTCATCTCACTGTCAACAATTCACCTCAGTAAGTTCCCCGTTTGTGTGACAGAAACATGCAATCTGCGTTGTTATTAACAAGTTGTCAGTTCACCCACACCTCAGGTATGGATATCGGCGGACAATCTTCGCCATCTCTGTTCATTTAAACTTCACACACATTCGTATACCTTTACGCACTCTATACCTTACCGCCTACCTTTACAAGAACATTTGTATTGTTAGGCTTGCAGCGTCACCTACAAAAAAAAATGGTTGCACTGATGGATCAGTTTCCTGCACCGTTTACATACAGTAGCGGCCAAAAATCTGTTAGCACTCGGTCGCGCAGAAATTTCCACCCTTCTTTGACCGGCAGCCCACGAAACAGTTTGGAACTTTCGAAGAACTCGGCACAGTTTCTGTTAGAGCAAGTCTTCCTCTTTCAAATGGTGTGCAAGAAATTTTATATGTACTGAATCTAAAGAAATATATGAGGTTTTTGAGACATACATTTTCCTTCACTCAGAAATTCATTTTGGTGTCGTGTGTTTTTTCCGCAAACAGCTATGATATCTCGTCTATGCCGGAAGCCATTAATTTTTTGAAAAATTTTTGACTGGTGGAGTATTGCAAGACTAGGTCCGCTCGAAATTCAGTTGATAGTACACCAACAGGGCGATCTCGAGGGTGGATAAGAACACCACAGCATTCTACGTGTCAAATTGAAAAAAAGAAAAGGAAGAATCCTGAGCAGGATACCTTGTTAGCGCAGGACGCCATGAATTTTCAAAAAAAGCAAGTGGCGAGGATAATAGTTATGATAGCTTCCGTGAATCGCGGTGGATTGAAGAAGAAACTTCTTAATCATTTTCTGTTTTACACATCGCTTGTCTGCGAACATCTTCCAGAACTATCAAATTCACCACTGTTGAATTACCGATGACAGCTCGGTCCACGGTAGCCGATACACTAGTTCGTGCCTAGTAGATCAGGAACTGAGAAGTGATGAACATCCGAAAATCGTCTGATGCAAGTTCTGCAGGAGCAGTTTTTAATACCCTGCGATTGTCATTATCTTACGAGATTTTTGTCTTATTCCTGTGTTCGTCTGAATTCTTGTCATTTTTGAGCAATGAAGCGGAAACTGGAAATATGTGAAAACGACCTCTGTCGCATTGAATTTTCTCACTCAATTTTGATTGCTTCGCTGGATTTGTATAGCAACCTTGAAAACAAAATACACCATTTCAAAGAGAAGTGTTTGTTGTGCCAAAACGTTTGTTTAGTTTTTCCGCATATCTGTTTGCGGAAAAAGTACACGTCATCAAAGTGAATTTTTGAGTGAAGAAAAATGTATGTCTCAAAAAACCTCCCATATTTCTTCAGTTTTAGCACATCGAGAAATTTCTTGTACACTGTTCGAAAGAGGAAGATTCGCTCTGTCAGAAACTGTGCACACCTTCCTCGAAAGTTCCGAACTGTTTCGTGGGCTGCCGATCAAAGAAGGGTGGAAATTTCTGCGCGACCAAGTGTTAGCAGATTTTTGGCCGCTACTGTATGTTCCTCTGCATTCTCGAGTGTAGATAGCTTCAACCAAAACGAATCTTAACCCAGCCCAATAGTTCCCAATAGTTTTGATTGTACCACTCGAAGACTCATCGATCCACGATCTTGCTGATTTTCCACAAGAAATAGTGAATTTGATGGTTTTCTTTAAAAAAAAAACAATTATAGTGAATTTCGTATGCGAATTCAACCAAAAATATATCAAGAACTATTAAATATACTTAAAATCCAAGAGCATGATTCATTTGTGACAATGGGCTGCAAAAGTTGTCTGCTTGTTGTCATTAAGGAGTTGAAGAATGGTTACAGATTGACAAAATGTTCAGATGAGGGTCGGCTGGTAAATGGACGCGACTTCGACAAGGTGAAGTTGGACAAAGCAGGCTATGAGAAAGTTCAGACCATACACTACAATTGGTATCTACACTCTGTGAAAGCGATTATGGGGCAGCTCGGGAAGGATGTGCTGCCCAAACTAGATCGCAGTAAGTTCACCTCCTCGCTATAGTGAAGTGAAAAAATTTACAAAAACAGAAACGGCAAACATTTCTTTACATTGGCGTGATAACTGGTAACATGGGCTGCTGACACCCACACGGTCAAGCGATCGATCTCCTACGGCCTAACCAAGCCGCAGAGGATCGATTGCTCGCAAATACGCGTTCACCATGGCTCTACGATTCTGATTCATACACGAATGCGGCGGTGTGTTCTTAGAGAAGCGGTCAACCCGACACCTTTACCTTTTTACCGTCACGTTAAATATTGAATTCCTTCCCACGCCTCACAACGAAGGAGTTTTTGGAGGCTCAGGCACTTTGAGAGGAACCAAGGGAGCGTTCGCGCCTGAATTTTCAGAATAGTCGCAAAACTACTCTAGTATATTTGCAGAGGATATTCTGGTTTCAGACAGCCGTCGCAAATTTTTACGCTGTTTAAATGGAATCGTGGATAAACGCGATGTGGTGAGCGCAGCGAGATGTCTCATTGAAGCCAAGGAAAACTTGGACGACATAACACGTCCATTTTCTGAAAGTACAGAAAACATGTCAAGGTGAGTGCAGGACTTGCTCGATTGAAGGCAACGACTACTGTAAAAATCGAACATTCCCCATTCTTCTCACAGATAGTTGCGCAATAGTCGACGAGAGTATACTGTGATTAGAGTTCGGACAATATGGCCCGCTAGTGTCCCCCTTTTCTGTCGTTGTATGGTACTTTGACGCTTTTCTGACTGCCTGCTTGGGTAAGCTAGGGAGTCTTACTGAGGCGAAGTTCTTAAAGGATTCTCTAAATAGCCTTACTGACGATAAAATACTGCTCCTGCAGTGTTTCTAGAATAGTGTAAGCGACTGAACAAGTTATCTCAAAAACATTTCAGCTCGAAGCAACAACACTTGCAAGACGTTCCATCGTTCGTTCGGAAGCCGACCAGAATTCAAAAAAGTCGGCCTTTGCGGAAACGAAAACTCGGTCCAAAATTGCACTCCACCAAATGGATACGTCATCTGCCAGACGGAGGAACGTTACAGCTACATATTAAGAAACAGAAGGAGAAGAAACTTTGGCGGAAATACATGGTAGGTTCACCCCTAGTTGGGTAATTGTGAAGTATTATAAAAACTGCACTACTCGTCGCGCATAGGGCTATTTGTGACACCTTTTCTCGTTTAATTGGATAATCAATTTAATAATTTAATGTTGATCTGACGTCGTCTACTTACTGGTTGTCAAAAAACAGTAGCAGTAAACATTTCGCTCCACTCGACATGCTGAAAAAGGTGGTCTATTCAAGATGCTGACGAAAACAGCTGCGACGAAGAATTGGAGGCATCGGTCGGAGCGACGAGTGAAACGAAGTCTACGTCGACTGGTGGCCGACGAAGTGAGCAAAAGCGACTCGGACGGATTCCAGGTTTGTCGCTCACTCCGTTGTGTGTATAACCCTGGTCCGATTGCATTCACTTGCGAATTTCGCAGTTATTTCAAGGTGGTCAACATGGACAAAGCACCTTCATTGCTTTCTCGAGCAGAAAAATCGGTGGTGAGCAGAGTGACCAGGCTGGTGAAGACTGTACTGCATCCGAACGAGGCCGCCAACAAGTAAGTTGCAAAAGAAGCTCATCGGAATCAGCCTGAACAGCGTAGCGCAATTTTCTCCAGACACACATTGCTGATTAGAAACTTCAGTAAATATTGAGTAAATCTCTATTGGGTCGTCAACAAATAAATTGCGTTTTTTCACGCATCAAATTTCAACTTGATCTTGTTGTATAACTTTCTTTCAATATCAGACAGATTCCCAAATTTACTTCGACGGATTCGTTGCTTCCAGAAGCCCAGATTTCTAGTAGAGGAGTATTTGTTATCGTACATATTGGTGGCAAATTATGACGTTGCTTACTTTCTGTAAAAATGTTTTGATTGAGTGGAGTTATGAACATTTGAAGTTACGCGTCAAAAAACGCAATTTATTTGTTGACAGCCTAATATTATAGAGTAGTGATTTCCTGTACATATTTCTTTGCCTTTTTCCAAGTAGCGGGATCGGAATCTCTTTTTTGTTTATTTCATTTTAGAGAACTGATCACTAGAAGTGTGTTGGGTACTGTTATGGTGAACAATGGGTTGTATAAGAAAGCACAACTGTATTGAGGCGATGATGCGCGCTTACAAATTACTATTTTATTGTTTTTCAATGACATGACGAAATGAACGAAGTAGTAGAGAAACGCGAACAAGGCGCAAGAAGCGACAGGTAAACCGAGCCGAGAGCGTCTGTGGACCGCGTTTTTGGTCGCGCAGTCACCATTTGATCACTTCCATACTTACGATATTTGCTACCCGTTCCTCTTACGCAGGTTCCAACTCTTGTTCCATTTAGTTCGGTCTTAAGCTAACGTTGTGCTGTGACCGCATACCTTAATCGAGGGAAAATTTAGAGCTCGGATGTTTTAGTGGTGAAATGAGTGAGACTTGCTATTGAATTAGCGATCGGTCAACCAGGCTTTCTGGGCAGCGCTGTCCAGAAACTTCGAATTTCAGAGTCCATCACACGTCTGGCAAGGTTTTCGCTGGTGCTGTTTCGCTTCACGACGTCCTGCATTACCCTTTCTGGTGTAGAGATATGTCAATCATTTTCCTCACAGGCGCCTCTTGAACTTCTCGATCTTTGGTTGCTCTCGCTAGAGACCTCGTTTACCCCTGACATGGTGCCGGAAGTACTGTGGAAATAACGATGTTAGATCGTGCTGCGTGGTCTTTAAGGCTTTCAATTACACTTCTCACGAAATTGAACCCAGCCCAGCCCTTATTCTTTCAACGGGGGAATTTGGCGTTGAGGTCTTTGAAATTCAATTCGTGCGTGATTGCTCAAGTTGCAGGACGTCGAAATGGTCAGAAAGCTACAAAGCTCTTCTGCAGATTAAAAAGGCTCTCGACGACAAAGCTAAGCAGCCGGGTGCAAGGGTCGGTCACATAGCTTTTCTGCAATTGAGAACTTTCCATAATTCATACTAAGACTCTGCTTATTTTCATATAGATTATTGTGAGAATTTTAGGTGTACGACTTCCGCATGTACGACCTTGTTCTGGGCAATGAAAAACCTACAAGAACTAAGGGAGAAAAGGTACAAAAATATCGAACATTGCTTCTTTCTCATCGTTCTACGAGATTTTAGCAAAGCATGCCACGGAGCCCTCTTTCGAAGACGCTCTTTTTTTGATATTCTCTGATATCCTACTATTCCGTTTGCAGATTGCTATTCATCTATGAATGCTTACAACGGGAAAACGGCATTTTGAATGAAGCCCGCCGTTATGCATTCTTTTCCCCGGTGCTCTGCTAAATACGCTCTAATTGCAAAGAGCTATTTTTGTTCACGAAAACGTGTAGTTAAGCCATCTTGTTTTTTAGAAAATTAAAATGTTACATCTTTCAACTGTCACACCTCATTCGCTGCCACCTTTTTGTAATTTTCTCCTGCACTTTTAAGACTGTATTTTTTACGAACATTTTTGTGGAGCCACATTGTTACATGTTTAATCACCCACTTATCAACTAGGCTTCATCTTCTTCAAGAAACGTTTTCCCAAAATAATCCGTCATTCTTCAAGAACCTGAAAGGAATTAGGTTTTTCTAGAAGAGCAAGATTACTTACTTCCTGCAACCTTTTTGAGGACTATTTTCTGTGGATAACTTCTTTGCATATTATCAAAACGTCAATCAATAAGACTTCATCGTTTTCAGAAAGTGCCTCTGTTCTCAGAAAGTAACGTTTCAGAACGTAATACCTCCTGTGGTGCAGGATGCGTATAATTTAATTCGAACACTAGAAGGAAAATCAAAAGAAGTCGGCGACTCCTCAAACATCAAGTTTCTGAGGTTAGGCGTTTCCACGTTTTCGTTTTTCGTTTCTTTTTCCTCTTTTTCTTGGAAATCTGTTCTTCATTCTTGTGCGAATTATTAATGCAACAATTTGTTGTTCATATTAGAATTTCCAAAGCTCGAAGGAAATATTGACGGTGTCACGAAAGCCTTTGGAAAATCTCTTTCTAGTCCCCGGTTCGCCGCTATCATGCCCGATAAAGCTGACATAAGAGGCTCGCTGTCGCCGTCTATCCTGTCATTCTACAAAGACGATGCAGAGGACCAGTTGTTGCCAATTCCGAAGGTAAAATGTGGATTATAAAGTGAAGATTTTCTTAGTGTAATGCACTCCATGAACAAAGAAAGAATCACAATACTCACTTCACTGAGCAGTACTTTCAGCTACTCGATGCGACAGGAATGAGTGGGAAAGACAGAGATGAAATGCTCGAAATGGTAATGGAAATAACTGGTGCTCGTCAGATCATTGACGATGCTATGAAGGTGTGCAGTGTATCTTTTCACTTTTTCCACTAAATATCTACCCGCCGAAGGACGCGTCATGCACTTGCGTTCCACCAAGATCCGAATAGATACGGTGAATACGTATTTCCCATTTACCCTAGGTACCAGTCCCTGTTCAAGTCGGTATCTGCCCTTTCTCAGACAAGTCTGGTTGGCATAAAGTCTGACGATTTCTATCTTGTTGGCTGTCAGCGATTTATATGTAATAAGTGCTTCCAAAAAGAATCGTATTGTTCGTGCACAGTTGAGAAAAACCCGCATTTATCATTCTGACGGCTAAGCTTCAGCTTACATTTTCCATTAGTTTCCTTTTCATCAATCATCGTAAATTGCGAGAGTGCAACGCCTAACAAACAGAGAATTCTTGAATAACAATTTTCGTCAACATGAGAAAAAATGAGCATTCAGACGTTGTCCAACACGGAACTGTTCGGCATGCAAGGCGAACTGAAGGAAGTTACTGAAAGGATGACGAAGATCTTCACCAGTCTTAAAAAGTCTTTCAGTCGACCACAGAGAAAAGAAATGAAGAGGAGAGGCTTCACCTTTCTCAACACCAAACAGCTGAAACAGCTGCATAAACAAGAAGGTCAGGAATTGAGCTCTACCAACATTATCAGTGGGGGTTCCTTCACGGACCAATTGATTGATTCCAAATATTACAGGCTTAGCAAAACATGCAGGTGAAATGGAGTTCGACATGGATGAATACGGTAACCAAACGCGCTCTCAAAGGGAACAGGCGCTCTGGTTGCGAGTCGCTGAGATAGCAGCTAATGGAACGGTTCGTTGCCCCTTCGTCCTGTCCTCTCTTCGGTTAGATCGATTCGTCGATGTTGCGGTATGATTCACCACCGGTAAACTACGGCTAGCGCCAAGGGCATTTTTCTGTGACCTGGATAATGGATGATTTCATATGTACAATCCTTTGAATGGAATAGATTGTAGAGTAAATTAGTATTTACCGGAAAACGTTTTACCAACCCTGATGACAGTGGCGACTCCTCTGCTTTAATGGTTCGTACTGCTGCGAATATCACGATGATTGACAGAATCGCGGGTTTGCCTGAGAATGAGTTTTGATATAGGAAATGGGCGCCGTTCATTTTACGGTAAATTGAACGAGATTCTAGCCATTCCACCCTTAATGCGACATTCAACTTTTTCTTTAACATGAGAGTATTGACACTTAACTCATACCATCAACTGCCTGGTATTATCACATACCATTATGGGAATGCAAAATCAGTCTGCTTGTTCTTCTCTCAGAACCAGGCATCAAAGTCAGGGTAGACCAGAAACGGGAAGGGTGGACGCATTCCTGTAACGACAGCAACGGTGCAGCTGGAAAACGGAAATTTTCGTTGGGACCACCATAAAGTTTGGATCGTTGCCAAGTAGCTGGTATTGTGTCGGTACGCAAAGACTACGTGACCACACACTGCAGTTCATCTTTCGGATTCCGGTCATTCCGCTGCTACAGTAAAAGCGTGAATAGGCTTGGAGAGAGCTCGATGAGTCTGTGCACCACTCCACGAACATGCACAAGTACTGTTGGAATAGAAAGTGTTCAGTATGTGTTGAACGTTACATCCTAAAATGTGTTGAAAGCCTAACTATACAGCTACAGATACCGTTCAAACATACGTTTCAGAAAAATCGTTCGAAACGTCAGATCACGTGGCTATCAGTGATGAAGCCGACCGTTCTTTCCCCGTACATGTTCACTCCAGTGTTCGGTTTGACCGTTTTGGGACCTGTGGTGAGTCTGGCTACACCGCTGTGACAGCAAATGTTTGGCACTATTCAACTTATTACCCTCCACTTGTCGAAAAAAGTGTTTTCTTTTCAATTTGGCTTAAACTTCGCCCGTGGGGGTTTTGTGGGGTGCAGTTCCCGAATCTGTCATGCTTTTTCCAAATTTGGGTCGGAGACCTCCCACATCGCAGGAGTTAGCATAATGGTCCGTATAGGGCTATCACTTCATCTAAGATGGTTATTTCGCATGCGGAAAACGACACTGACGTTTGTTTTTCGAATTTCCTCCGTAGACCGTATCGTCAAAATGGGTGGTCGGGTTAAAATCACTGATTCGGCTAAAACTTCGTCTAGGCGTGTCATTTGGGATGCTCATCACTAATCTGATGTCATTTTGCAGACTTCGACCGATTTCGGCAGTTTCAGGAAGGCCGTACTCCGCTCCTCCACCCTCACCTCACCCATGCCAACATTACTCATCTGAATCTATCCGCAACCGCCGAAATCGGGCGAAATTTACAAAAGCATCATAATAATCGTGATCAGCATGTAAAATAACCTACTTGGATGAATTTTGGTCCAAATATGAAATTTTCACCCGACCACCCTTGCGTACGATAGGAGTGGTCCTCGGCCGAATTTCAGAAAATGGACATCAGATTCGTGATCACCACCTCAAATGACTATCGTAAGCGGAGATGGGCGAAATTGGTTGAAAAAGTTGCTTCGATCACCGAAGTGTAATGAGTGGAAAGTGCCAAATTTTCTTCCTCCAAAGCCTGATAGAAAAAATGAGCTCGAGATTGGTCTTGACATGGAGCTTTTTATTGTTTTACAATACAAGATGATTTAGGTACTCTCTCCGTCGCTGTTTTCGCCGCTGCTCCTCAATCCGGCGGTGCTTTCACCGTACGTTCTTTCACCAGCGGTGGGCATGCCGTTCATACTTTCGCCCTATCTGCTCTCACCGTACGTGTTGTCGCCGTTGGTGATGGCACCGTTCATTCTGAATCCTTACGTACTTTCACCAAATGTTATCAATCCATACGTGCTTTCCCCTCTCATCCTTAGCCCTTTGGTGCTCTGCCCTGATCTCGTCTCACCGATGGTTCTCGGCGGATCCATCCTCTCCCCCGGTGTGCTTTCACCGTCGGTGCTTTCAAAAAGCTTCCTCATGGCTTCCGTTCTTTCACCCACAGTGCTCTCATAAGAACATTCAGGACTATCTGAGATAGCGAAATCAGGTGAATTTGTTGACCGCTTTAGCGATTTGTGAGTGCTTGTCACGTTGTGCAATATTGATTCATGGGTTCTCACATCTTTCATAGTTCCTGTTAATAATAATTGTTGAATAATACTTTATAGTTAGATGTTTGTGAATAGTATTCTGAGTTCTTCTTCAACTGATCGTATTTTCTTCTCCACCACTTTTACTTTGTGGGTTATGCAATGGTCAGAGGCGTTAGTGACACTCGAACCCGGACTAATCAAGCCTTCATCTTCCAGGGGTCATTTGAATGCAGACTGGTCTTGATGGGTGAAATACTGACTTTTACAGCTGCTGGCTTCCGCAGGTCATTGTATGGTACAAACGCGCATTCACCGTGCCTCTTCATTTCTGAGTTGAAGACTAGTGCCCTAGGGCATCATCCACAGCTGACTGGTAAACGACAATTTTGGCCATTCGCTCCTTCTGCTGAGCCTCAAGACGCTGGAATTGTAGAAACTTCCCAATGAATGTAATGTCAGCAAGAGAAACACGAGAAAGTAGTCTTAGTTCCCGCCGTCTGATTGGATCAATTTCCTCATTTTGTGCTCCGTATTCATTATACCCGGTGAAACAACGAATAATATCGATAAGTTTAATGATTGATGGAGCTTCTCTGCACACATGGTAACACATTGCGATCATTCATCAGTCCCTTTCACAAGTTCAAACATCACAGGCAAATGAGTGAGGTATAGAGGAGCTGCTGCAGATTCCATTACTACTGGCAACCGGACCTCACCTTGCGGGTGAAGCTTGGATGAACGATAAAAGAAATACATTAGGGATACGAACGCCACATGCGTTGAATGATGTACAGTAGTTCGCGAAAAGATATGTCACCTTGCATTTTTAGCTACAGGTCGGTGAAACCAAAAAGAATTTGATTCCAGTTGACAGTTTTAATAACTATTATTGAAAATACACTACGTGCCCTTGTTGGAAATTCTAGATTTTTTTAATGTTAAACTCATTTTCATATGTATTTTTAAACGAACGTATCTTAGGAACCACTGAGCTTCTTCTTGTCTAGTGGTGATATTCTGATAGAGCATGATTAGCTTGTTCTTATAGGCTGTAAATTTTCGTTCCAAGACATTAACAAACCATAGAATTTTTTGTGTGAATTTTTTCATGGTCAAAAAATGGTGAAATAATGGGATAATCCTTCATATAAAATTACATATATCAGTAACCAGTTAATGAAATACCATCAAACTAAGATGTTTGATAGCATAAGATTTTCTCTTTCCCACGCATATCTAACTTTGGAGGATAGCCGTCTGATTACAAAGAAAATAAATGAAGTTGCATTTACACAAGCGGCAGTTTTACGAACACCCGGAGGGCATTCGACTCCAGATTTCTCTAGTGCATAGTAGACTTATTGCTTGTTGGGTACTTAACAGGTAGCAAAATAATTCCTGCTATTGTTCAGAAAATCGTCTTCTAGTTGGACCGAGAGAAAATGGGGCACAAACCCGCGCAGCGTACGGTGGCAGGATAGTGATGCATACAACAACAGATGATTTTCTGAACAATAGCGGGAATCATTTGGCAAGCTGTTAAGTACCTAACAAGCAATAACTCTACAATGCGCTAGAGAAATCTGGAATCGAATGACCTCCGTGTATTCGTAAAACGGCCGCTTGTGTAAATGCAATTTCATTAGCTATTTTCTCAGTAATCAGACGGCTATTCTCCAAGGTAAAAATGCTTGAGAAAGAGAAAATCTTGAGCTATCACATATCCTAATTCGATGGTATTTCATTTGCTGGTTACTGATATATGAAATTTTATATGAAAGATTGTCCCATGATTTCACCATTTTTTGACCATGAAAAAATTCACACGAACAATTCTATGGTTTATTAATGTCTTGAAAGTAAAATTCGTAACATATAAGAACAAGCTAATCATGCTCTATCAGAATATCACCACTAGACAAGCAGAAGCTCAGTGGTTCCTAAGATTTCCTAAGATACATTCGTTTAAAAATGCATATGAAAATGAGTTCAAAAAAATCTAGAATTTCCAAAAAGGGCACATATTAGTGTATTTTCAATAAGAGTTATTGAAACTGTCAACTGGAATCAAATTCCTTTTGGTTTCACCGATCAGTAGCTAAAAATGCAAGGTGACATATCTTTTCGCGAACTACTGTATATGCACCCTTAAATTTTCGAAAGTGCGATAGGAACGGCGAGAACAGGCAGGAACGTCCGCGGTTTAAGGTTTAATCACTGGGTAACTGAAACAGAAGGTCATATGGCTCATGAGGACTGAAAAGTCTATCTTATCATAGGAATAGACGAGGAAATCAGAGCTCATCACGTCATACCATACGTTCAACAGAAAGGATCGAATGCATCTAACCGATAAGTGGTTTATCACTAGCTCTTTCTTTTGAGGCAAACGGGCTCGGTTCTCTGGTTTTTTTTTCTATTTTTTAAGTTCTTTCAGCTGATACGGTTCAACATGTCGTAGGTGCACAAATTTATTCCCGCTAAACGAACTGTGAGATTCCTTTCCATTGTTCCATCAAACACTGTACGCAAGTCAGATTCACCAAAATATCTGAGAAGTGTCTGCGCCCCTTTCAGAATGAGCGAGCGCCATACTTCTTCTCCGTTTATCTCCACGATTCAGCAATAATATTGAAATGAAGGTTGGTATTTTCGTGGGCAGCCCGATCCAGCTTCTCTTGATGTTCGGCGGCCGCCTTGACAAAGCAAAAGTTGAACAGCGAAAAGGGTGGCTACTACAAAAAAAGATTGCTTACCTTTCGCGATACTTTCCTGTAGCTGTACCAGAGAACCGCTGGCACAATAAGAGAACTTTGTGGCAGGTGAATACTCACTGGAACCAAATGGATAAAAGCGAAGAATTCCAGCACTTTTCAACGGTTTGCATGATCTAACCCAGTTGAAATCAAATTCTCATCGGAGGTTTTTGCAACTGTTTACATCACATTATTTTTATTATTTGAGATATTATTTAAGATACTAAATGCCCATTCTTTCCCTCTTCATACTGATAGTATTTGAAGATTAATTCACTGAAATAAGGTTGATAAAAGAAAATTTAGAAAATAGTACCTTCAATAAGCGCATAAAACAGTGGGCGAGAGAATTTAGTTTTGTTCAAGTGCACAAAACCTCGCAGGAGGTTGTAGAAGAAGCCGTTAAGGCAGCTGACCAGAAAGAACAGCATCAGCGTTTCCATCGTTCTGTAATGGTGAGTTGATAAGCAAACACTTCTTGAGGAACATTCAAAAACAGTAATACAATACTATCGCACAGTCGGAAAGTATTTCCCATCTTCCTGTATAGCGGTAAAATGGGGTATATGTTGGAGGCTCAAAACTAGAATACCTAAGCTCAAACATGAATGATAAACTTCAATATTAACCGATCAACTCTACCAATTATGATTCCCCGAGTGCGACACTTTTCTTTAACAGGTACTTGCGTAGTTTGATATTGCCTATTCTTTCCATCTATCAGTGAATTGTCTGCTTTAGGCTCATCGATTCAGATGTGCACAACATACCCTCATTGGATTTCTCCCTTTAATGCCCCTTTAAATGGAAGAAGCAAGTAAGTTAACTTTGGTTAGCTTAATCAGTTAACATTGCGATCTTACCTGACGTTTTCTCGAACCTGATAAAGCCTCGATATAACTCCATCGCTGACGTTCGCAGTTCGACTGTGTAGTAAGTGCTGCTTCGAAACCTGAGAGGACAAGGGTAGTAAAGAGAAAATGGCTATTTCCTATAGTTATACATTTCCAAAGATGAAACATTAAGCAAATTTGCATGGCAACTGTCTCAATTTCTGGCCTTCATATCTGTGAAGACTGCGATTCAGCATTAGTTAATATTTACTTTATTTCATTTTTTCATTGGTAGTACTATGCTTGTACTGGATGTACTCTGCCTTATTTTGGCACGAGTAATAGTACGATATAAATAATTAAATAAATAAATAAATAAATAGTGCACCATATATAAATAGTAGATAAGTTTAAAGATTAACAAAATTTCAATCTGCGACCGGTGAGCGTAAAATGCTTGATGACGCTTGTACACTTGTACAGACTCGCTTTTCAGAACTTCTGACGTTTGATAACAAAGTGAGCCGTCAAAGCGCTGATGAAACAATGTATTCCCTGCTCACCGGGAAGTCTACGACTCCACCTCCCTTAGATTTCCATAACCTCACAACATTTCATCTCGATAAAACACGTTCTGATACAAGCAGCTATAAGCTATACTATGGTATAAGATTCCCTGGACTGAAGTCCCAATAATTGTCTTCTGTTCGGTGTTGGCCTTGTTTCCAGTACCTTTATCTCCAGGAAAGTATATTCTGCTAACTCGATTTGTCATACAACTTGGTCAGGTGGGTTAATAACTTGAGAAGTCCCTCAAAAAGATGCATAAATAAAATCGTGAAATGCGGAAGTCATTAGCGCGGATAATAGCAGCATGCCATGTTCTAACGAAAATATCCGTGAAGAATGTGGCTCTGAATAATTGCGAGAAAAGCACCAACGTCTTCGGCTCAGAGACTTTTGGAAAAATTGTTTCAGTGAGCAGATTCAGGGCGCAACCCATGCCCCATTACTGACACCTTATTAATTTCAAATGGCAGGCGGAATTTTGTATGAAACCACATCCGAATTCTTGTTCTGATATCTCCATATCATATGTTCCCATAACGATTACCGTCGGAAGCTTGAGCTCCAATTGCCTGCGTCTCCCTCCCAAATTTCAAAATTGGACCTGTCGTAGACATAAGTGGTCAGGTTAATGTTTCTTTAATCCGAATTAATCAGAATTAATCAATCAATTAATTAATCCGAAAATCAAAATTAGAATTTTTTATTTATTTATTTGTTACGATGTTTAAGACAATCGTGAGATAGAAGAATGAGTATCAAATAGGAGCGAATAGTTGAGAGTACAATACGTCACATACATTAGGATGAACATCAGATTCGTGAGCAGCTCGTTTCAGGGAATTTTTCTCTGAATTTTTCTCTGTAGTGCACTAAGTTGGACAGTGCCGAGATTTTCTTTTCATTTTTGTCAACCGATACGTCGCTGAACGACTGGTTAATAAAGTGTGGAGGCGCTCGTGCATGTATATAGAATGCGATGGCCGCAACAATATCATTAGTAAACAGTGATGCAATCACTATCAACTGCTCTCATTTGAAAAAATGAAATCGACTTCTATCCCTCCACTCAAACATCCATCGAAATAAACAACTCGGTTTTGCTTATTATATGGTAAAGACAATCAAATTCACAATTATTTACAGATAATTCTGCTGTGGAAAGAGCACCAAAGTATTATAATGCTGTCCTTGGTTTCGACGCATTCGTAATAAAACATCGGTTTTACGTGGCAAACATATCCCATGTCAGCACAGAAAAATCCACCTGTAAGAAATCCTCTATATACTTAAGTCTGTATTATTCTATTGCCTGATGTGTCCCTCTGGTAGAGGTAGGTAGGATTGCATGGTTCGTGGGGTTGTTTGCCTAAAAAAGTGCAACAGCTGTAGAGGTGAATACATCAGAGAAAAGGCTCGCCCTTCCTTTGTCAGAGCTAACACCCAAATGTAAAGGACAGCTGTGTCCCACTTCTGCACTCATGTGCCACAGGTTAAGCGACCTCACTAGAGCCGAAGTGAGGCGGCAGGGGAAGACTGGCGTTTCCACATTGGTGATAACTCTGGCGAGGAAAGGGCAAGCTGTTTCACCTCCACAGCTGTTGCGCTTTGTTAGAGAAACAAACATACACACACTACGAAATCTTCACTCTGTTGGAAGTGCACATCAGGCAGCTTGGAGGTGTACAGACTAGAGCGTATAGGAGACTTCTTACAAGGCAATTTTTCCAGGCTGTCATGAGGTATGCTTAACACATGAAGATCAGTGGTGTGCGGAAATTTTATTTTTGAAAAAGCGGAAGATGGGACGGAAATGGCCAAAAATGACCGGATACCGGAATATGGAACATGGAAACGGAAATAGTGGAAAAAGCGCTTAGTTATCGGAATTTAGCCAGAACTGGTCCACAAACCGCTTTCATTTCTGTTTCTAAAGGTACCATAGAATGATCGTTTTGTTTCCACAAAAATATGTCTACTATTTTAGTGAAAGCGTCCGACGTTTTGTTATAGCTTGAACGTAAACGGTGAACATTCCTCACAAAAACCATGTCAATTTCACCTCTCTTTATAAACTTCATTGTAAACGAGACCCAGCATTAGTACGTACAGAACGCCTTTTTTATGTGATAGACTAGAATGCTTTCAAAAGGAACCAGCAAAAGAAAACAATCTCTCGACGATGTGGCGGGTGCCGACAAATATGTACTTCACCACAAGTTTTCTTAAGAGGGGGTACTTCGCTACACTGCTTTCATTCTTCCAGAATGCGAAGGGACCACATTGACCTCAGTACAAGACTTCAGTCTCCCTTGTGTCAGCCTGCGCAGTGGAGCTCTTCGATTTTTTCGTCCGCTTCCGTGTTCCTCCCAAAAAAGAGCGGAACACGAAAACGGAAATTCCGCACACTCCTAGTGAAGACACATGTTTGTTTTATTCAGAGGTGTGGAATCAAGGCTGGACTTAATGTTAGGCCAAGTGCCCGACACCGAACCTAACTAGGGCTGCGCCTATATATTCTGAAAGCTTGCCCCATGCGGTAAAGGTAAAGGTAGAAGTGTCGGCGTTCATTCGGAATCGTGGAGCCATGGTGAATGTTTATTTCGCCCATTCACCTGTGTTGGTCAGCTGCTATACCAAGTCAGTGGCTTCACTTTCCCAGACAAGTCCGGTACCAACTCACCCGACCTTGGAGGGATGTAGAGCTTGGTTAGCCGAGGCACTGCTGTACACATTCCTTTCATATATATTCATGAGAACTGAAGGTATAGATGGAAGCTTGAAAAAAAACTGACTTTCGCTTGTTCTTTTTCAGGATTTTTTTGACTTGCGAAAAGTCCTAACAATAGGCACAGCATTGCGCGTTTCAATTCATCATTTTTTGACACTCCAAATGTTTTTTATTCTAACCCTCGACACTGCGCGGTAGTTTGTTAATTTTTTTCTGCTGAGAAAACACACTCTTTTTTTGCTCTGCGAAGAGGAAAACACCGAGGGAATCGAGAGTAATCCTATTGTTGTTTGTGGAAATGTGTCCTAAAACCGTTGTTCTGGCGACTCTTACCTGGTTTATTCTCACCAGCACCTCGAATATGACGACAGCTATGACCTGCAGAAGAACCAGTACCGATATTGACCCGATAACCAGTGTGGGTGGGCTCAGGCTGGTGATCAGGCAATAAGGCATTCGTGCTTGATGCTCCAACTCGTAATACACGACGAACATGAAAGTCAAGCCGAGAAGAATCTGAAACAACTCAGAACTGCCAAGAACCTGTTAGTATGGACTTCACCCTTTTTAGTTAGCAGCCACGAATGAAAGCATTTTGGTTTGGCTGTGGAGGCTTCAATCGGAGTAGCTCCCCTTCGCAAGAAGGCGAGACTGCGGACCAACCCCGGTTCGTTTTCGGATGACCCTCAGAGCTAGTCTTCTAACAATAAGTAGCGTGGTTCTGGGCGTCTTGTGTTCCTCTACAGAACTTGCCTTTTCACCGCGCGCGAACGCATATTTCAACATGCTTTTTCTATCTTGCGCAATAATCAGTTTCAGTTTATCTCATTTACTCATCTGGTGTTTCAATTCATCAGTTTCTTGTCTGTTTAACCGCATGTTAGCGGCGTTTTGGAACAGAAGCTAATTGTTCATTCTTAAACAGATACTACTAGTTCATCAAATTGTTCGCTCTACACGCCGCTTTACGCACCAGGACAGTCAGCCAGTATTTAATTTTCTTGTTAAGTGTGATCACGCACAACGAGGACTTTTTTCCGGACGAGATTTCTAGCCGCGGACTGTCGTTTCGAAGCGACTGTTCGCAAAGGTGCGCGGTTCTCCCGCGGCATGCAGTCTGGCGTTCATTTTCTATTCGTGGGGGCTGGAATTGGAAATGACTCGCAGAGTACCCCCATCCAAGGTTCCTGCTTACCCTTTCGCTCAGGATTACCCCAATCCAAGGCCCTTTACCCCCCTCTGGCTCAGACTTACCCCCACCTAAGACTCCTTTTCAGCTTGGGCTTACAAGTTGACGTAGTGGCAAGTATACACCGCATCCGAATATTGGAAACGGGCTCAAAAGACGCGCCAGGATATCGTGCATTTAGAAGGCATCGATACACCGCAGACGGTTTCGATGAAGGCGTTCGGATCAATAAAACTGGTACTGTATAATAGATATGTGTACTGTACTGTATAATATGTAGGTGTATAATATGTGATTGCTACAGATCAGTGGGTAAACTTCCCTACGAAATTGACTGTTTGGATAGAGTTCGAGTGGAATTTCTCGAATAAGAAGATGAGACGAGAACAGGATCACCCGAGAGACAAGAGGAATGCACCATCACGTCCTTAAATGAATCCGTACATGGAGATGTAATGCACATGTCTGAGGCTGCACGGTTCATAACATCAGCTAGATCAAAAGGGATTTTTACTGATCACAATTAGGGTTAGTTTATCGTGAGCGGAACAAAAGGTGTCTTCCGGGATATCACAATTTTGCAGAAGTTCGTGAATTCTGAGGTTGCTCGTAGAGTGGAAACTTTCGATTTCCACGAAATGGATTACAATGAACACATGCGACGACATGCCTGTTGAACAGTATTGCAGTTAGACCTCAGGCAAGAAGCGATACTACCACTTATGCTTATATGCATTCAGTGCATTGTTTGTTTTCAGAGTGACATTATTCATGCCACTCTCAAGCAAGGTCCTGCTCAAAGCATACCTGCACCGCGTAAACCACTTTCGGTCGCCAATTGCGTTAAGACATGGATTCTAGTCGAGGGCGAACCATTTATCAAAGTCTCTCTGCCTTTCTTCAGTCATTAATACGTAAAAGATTCTTTCAAGGTTGCTCTTCTTCGAAAGGCCCTTCAATGGAAACCAAGAAAATCCGAAAATGTGTTCCAGGATATTATTCTATCCTCCGATTTTTCCTTATGTGCGTGAGTTACAGTACCAGATTACGAACCCCACCTGATCGGATGAAGAATTATGCCGAATTATGAATGAAAAAGATTATGAAGAATTAGGATCAACAGCCGCAAGGATCGGGACCACGAAAGTCTTGAGCAAGATAACGTTTCCGACCTGGGCGTGTAAGGAGGACTACTGCAACAAGGAACGAGGACTACGGCAAAGGAACGAAACACATAAGTGGTCGTCTTTGAAATACTTTTTTCTCATGATTCCTAAGTGGTCGTCTTTGAAATATTTTTTCTCACGATGTTGTTTAGTGGTTTGGTTATGTGGAACGTTTTTAGATACTTTTCCTCTTAATGCCCAATTATCATATCACATCCAAGCGTATCATGTCATGCTCATATCTTAGTGCACATCCTTGAAGCGGTCTTGTCATATCATATTCGAGCCATAATCAATTCATTATCAAGCTGTTAAACAAAATCAACGGCTTATCTAAGCTAGAAAACAGCTTCATACGATAACCTCTGAAACATCTCTTTGTTGGAAAAACTCCTCATTCTTGCGGGAAGAGGTCGGCTTTTTCTTCCATATCAGGCAGATCAAACAGGTTGCACACGACCATAGGTGGATGCGGAATGGTATGGTATCGAATAGCCGCTCCAAGGGTGTACATTAAGATACGAGCATGATATGATACGGCTGGGCATGATATGATAATTGGCTATTAAGAGTAAAAGTACCGGTTCATGAACTCAATGTAACTCGCACATTGAAAGCGCACTGTGGTCCAAAAATTCACTCCTAAGCATAAGCCTAAGGTTATGCGTAAGGCACCAGTACTTGAGAAGAATCTTCCACACTAAATCACTTCATTGTTCGTTATTCTCATGGTAGACTCCCCCTCATTGCAGACAATATAAAGCGAGGAACATTAAGTACATAGGCATCATTTGATCACGTGTTATTTCGTCGTTGTTACCTGTTAATTGTTACGCGACTGCCCACATTGTTGTGCCTTTTTAGCCTGCACATCTCTCGCACTCACGGTTTTGAGATCTCCTTACGCTACATGACCTCTTTTGTCTGAGACCAAATATCTCGTGTGCTCACGGTTTTCAGCTATCTGACCTCTCGTATCTGAACTTGATCATTTGAATATTTTGTATGCATTTTACACTTCTACTCAAATTGCACTTTATATACTCATACGCATACGTATACGCTTATGTTTATACGCGTTGTGCATTATCTAGAAAATATATTGGTATTTTCTTTGCAATAAGTAATTGTTCACAATGAAGTCAGAAGCGGGTAAATGGGGAATCACCCGCGGACGCCAAACTTTAACTAACGGACCCATTTGTCATCGGTTTTTCCCCCGAGGGTGGTCCGAAACGAGTGTCCGAGTATACAGTACCGGTCAAAAAGATATGTCACTTTTCATTTTCATGCACAAATAGTTCAAGTCGAAAAGAGCCTGATACCAATCGAGAGTTCTGACCACTCTATTTATTATAAAAATATGTCGAAACATACCGTTGTTACGAATTCTGTATTTTTTTAAAAATATTTTATAGTGATTTTCATATGCTATTTTGCGGTTAGTCAAAGCGATATATTTTTACAAAGAACTCCGAACTATTTCAGCGTAAGTGTAGTGTTTAAAGAACCAAAAATGCACTATGAACCGAGAGAAAATGGAGTTGATTCCTCCTGAATTTTTTTGAATATAACAAGTTACGCAATCTCCAATTTAACAAACATTTTCTCAAAAACTAAGGAACCAGACTCGAAACAAAATCACTTGTCTTTAAGAAAAATCATTTTCTTCAGTACTTTAAAATTTGGTGTAATCTCTTTGGAAGATTAGGTTGATATAGAATTTTGCTTGAAACGAGATCCTAAAATTTGACCCCTTTCTGACCGCCAAAATGTTTGCCCAGAGAAAAACCTTTATTTTAGCCGCGATGTGAATCAAAGGTTTGTAACACACTATAATAAATAGACTATGCTCTATCAGAACATCGTCTCAGATTAAACCTCCGTTCAGCAATTTCTGAGACATTTTCGTTTACAATAGCATATGAAAACCGCTATAAAACATTTTTGAAAATCACACAATTCGCAACAACGGTATGTTTCGACATAATTTCAAATAGAGTGGTCAGAACTATGATTGGTATCGAGTTCTTTTCGATTTGAACTATTTGTGCATGAAAATGAAAAGTGACATATCTTTTTGACCGGTACTGTATGTACAATGGCCTGCGGGGCTAGCCTGTATGACAGCCTCCTTACCTTCCGAGACAAGTCGACGGTGCCAGTTCACCCTATGCCAAAGAAATGGAAGACTTACTTCCGGCTGTGCGGGTGTCAGTAACGCCTCATCACACTGAACCACGCGCGCTGACATAATCAGCACAAAAGTGTCCTTTATTTCTATGCTACATAAACAGCAGAAATTCATAACTCTTTACTAGACTACTTTTCTCATGAGATCGCGTCGATATCTCTTCAAAAGAAAAACGTCTGGGAAGCTAGCAAAGCGAAGATAACAATTCGACCTGTTATAATTTTCGTGTTCTGCTGTGCCGAACGAGGTTAGTAGGTGGACCAAAGTTTATTAATGGCCTAACGTTTCGACCTGTTCGTCGTCGTCAGAGGCCTAAAAAGTGGCTCGAAACTGCTTATCTTAATTCTGCCCGGCCAAGCGCCGAACCATCCCTACCATTTTTGACAAACTTGAAAAACCTACCCCAAGAAACCGCAAAAAGCTAGAGATATCAAACGACTTACCCCGTGATCCACCGGCAGAGTGGTGCCGAAGTGGCAACCAGCTCTGGTTGACAATTGATGCGACTGAGTCATATCGCGTAAACGGTGTTCATCGAAAGACAACTTCGGTTGTTCATACAAGGATTCCTTGCGGAAATCAAAAACGCTTCCAATGTTTTCCTAGACGATATCTCGGTTTCATATGATAGAATTTCACACTTTATGTCGGGGTCATTCCCGCTATGCACTTCATGTCTGTGCCTTCCCAACGGTGTTGTTAAGGTACCTCTTCTCTTACTGGCCAAATGTTCATTTATGCGTGCCAGCAAAACACGACCGGTCTCTCCAATGTACTTGCCGTTGCAAGCCCTACATTCAATTTCATACACTACTCCGGATTTCTCAAGTCTCCATTCTTTCCGTAAGGACAAACAACGCAGTTCTCCGACACGCATTCAGTATCGTAGAGCCTGTTTCGTACTAACTGACGTTTGATGTTGTCATTTGGGATGTTAACAAGAACAACATCATCTTGAAGTTGAGCACGAACAAGGCATCGTTGTATTGTGGAAGAGAATGTGCCAGAGATAAAAGGAAAGCATAAGGGTACACGGTCTCGGAAGGGTCGGGTGCGCTGGACAGTGGTCGCTCTTCTTTGGTATTCTATCATATGAGACCGTGATATCGTCTAGGAAAGCATTGGAAGCGTTTTGGATTTCCGCAAAGAATCCTTGTGTGAACAACCGAAGTGAGTGTCTTTCGATAAGCAATGACTTCCTACCGTTTACACCGTTTTGTGGGTTTTTGTGTGTTGACTGATATGACTCAGTCGCATCAATTGTCAACCAGAGCTGGTTGCCACGTCGGCACCGCTCTGCCGGTGGATCACGGGGTAAGTCATTTGATATCTCTAGCTTTTTACGGTTTCTTGGGGTAGGTTTTTCAAGTTTGTCAAAAATGCTAGGGATGGTTCGGCGCTTGGCAGGGCAGAATTAAGATAAGTAGTTTCGAACCACTTTTTAGGCCTCTGACGACGACGGACAGGTCGAAATGTTAGGCCATCAATAAACTTTGGTCCACCTACTAACCACGTTCGGCACAGCAGCACACGAAAATTATAACATCATGTCGAGGTTTCGAGAAGAGAGAACTTGGAGGATTCGATCTGTGTTACCAAAACGTAAATCAATATTCTTAATAAATGCTACTTGTCGCGGTTGGGATGTTATTTATAAGTGTTGTGGAAATTCACTCTGACTTCTGGGATGACGCATGGTTTTTTTTTCAAAATTCATAGTTAAATACGCTTTCTATCCAAGTGTTGCTGCAAGTTTGAGCTAATGCTCCTAGAGGAGTGATGAGAACACGAGCTTTGCAATCACCGTAAAATACTCCTCCACATTACTCACTCTTTGAAGTTTCAGCCAAGAAAATCATCTACACCCTACTGTGCCACTTTTGTTCGTCTTGAAATACCTTGAGAAGTTGTCGTCACAAACCTGGACAAAAACAATTACTGGTCCGACCACTCGATTCTTGCCATAGGTTTGTAGTTTCCATGTTGCTATGCATCTGAAAAGATACAGGAGTCCGAAGTTGGAAGAACAAGAGGATAACGGTGAACACTGTTGAACGGGCAACTCGTCCGCGGCAATGCGACGTCGCGTCGCGACATATTCGGCTAACTAGAAGGGTTTCAGGTAAGATTTCTATACCGTTCGATAGAGCTTGAGCTGCTGAGCTCAGCCATGTGCTCGTTTTCGCAGAATGTTGAATTCTAAGGAAGTTATTCAGAAAAGACGAAAAAGCCGATTTTTTTCGTCTTTTCCGTGCAAAGTGCAATTCTTATGGCCAGTACAATTACTGGTCCGACCACTCAGCTATCGAAAGATGGATATATTTTTTAAAGAATCTATTTCGAACGCCACCAAAATTGAATCATTGCACTTATGATAAACAACACTCTTCAGGAGAGCTCTACATAGGGCACCTGACCTGCGAGCCTATATCACCTGCGAGGTGCCTATTATATTCATCAGTCAGAATTTGATCGTTCCTATGTTAATCGTAGTAATAATATTCATGATTCGTGGGTGGCAAACGCTGGAGGATAATGTCGTCTCGTAAATTTAACTAAAGCACCTCCTTTAATGGGTTTTGCGGTTTCATCTACGTAAATTTCCTTCAAAAACCGAAATAGATATGTCACCTCTACGTCCTCTCGCTTTTTTTGCTTCTCGGAAAGTATTCAGATGGTTCCCGGCGTTTCCCGGCATTTAGGATATTACCCAAGCATTGTTCCAATAATAATGGAGTAAAAAAAGAACATAGAACCCAAACTTCAGCCCAACGTCCATCCGATCTGGGGAAATTAAACTGTTGAAGATTTTAGTTTCCCAAAAAATCACAGGAAACCGCTGCATCGGACGTCGTTAATGATGAATATTTGAGAAAATTACCATGTAAAACTGCGTGAGGCACTTGCTGAGACCTTACCAAATAAATTAAAAATCCTCTCATTCGTATAGAGCAAAAGGAGGCAGATTCTAGTCGGAACCCAAATTGGCAAAAAAGTGTTTCGACAGAGATTCATCTCACCGTGCAACACGTCCTCTAGGAATTCAACGTCGACTTTTTCAAAAATTTTGCTTTGATGGAAAAATATGAGTGTCTCTATAAGAGAGAATAGTGGAAATTAGAGGTTCCTCATTTTAGAAAGGTGCTCACTACATAGAATTGAAGTAATGGAGAAAAGAACAAATAAAATAGAGACGCCTCCAGTGCTCACCTCTCAATTGATAGCATGAAAGTTCCAGAGAAGGCAATGTACATGGTGAGATTTATGGGTATTCGCAGAAACAAGCAGCGTTCAGTTCTGTACAGATTGCATTCTCCGGGTGAAGTCGTTATGAACAACGTGAGATCCCAGATGTGGTTCACTAACCTGCAAATAAAGCTCTCTTCTTGAAACCTCCGTATGGTGTTATATGTAACTGTTATATGCTGCTGTGCCGAACGAGGTTAGTAGGGTGGATCGAAATTTATTAGGTCTCTGAAGACGACGAAAGGTCGAAACCTCGTTCGGCACAGCAGCATACAACAGTTATAGATCACACCGATGTTACGAGTGCGTTTGTTTGAGCTTGTAATGAATATGCTACACTTCTCTCTCTATTTTGAACTGTGGGGTGCGCATGGTTCAATGGTAGGGTGCGGACACCCGCGCGATCGAGTGACCGAACCTCGCCTAGGCTAGCCAAGCCTTCTACATCTCCGAGATTGGATAAATAGGTACCAAACTTATCTGTGATGGTAAAGAAACTGACATGATAGTGGCTGGCCCCGCCAGTCGTGTAAGGTCCAAACGCGCCTTCGCTATGCCTCTCTCTACGATTCTGAATGCAACGCGAATGCAGAGGCACGTCCTTAAGGGACTGATCAACCCTCTACCTTCTACTTTATTCGGAATTGTGGTCCGTATCGTCAGGCTTCAGCTCGGTAGAAGCTTGTTGTTGTGTATTTGGTGAACACAGTTACTTGTGGGATTAAATGCAAGTCAGTGTCTCCACCTTCCCAGTCAATCCAGATACTAACCTACCCGACCCCGGTAAGATGGAATATTTGGTTAGCGGTAGGCTAATGTCGTTTGCTCGACGTTGCACCCCTCCTTCAACTTCACACCCTCTTCAGGGATTTGTATGCTGCTCTCCCATAACCGGTTGGTAAATGGGTGTCAATTGACAGAACTATTTGGCGAAAAGTGCACGAACTTGTGTTTTTTGCCCTTTTTCAATGACTCCTTCTTTGTTTTCGAGGACCTCTTCAGCAGCAATCTCAACGCCAAGTTATATTATAAAATTCTTGACAGCCCCACATTATTTTTCATAACGTCAAAAGAAAACCAAGAATTTAATTCCTCTGATAAGAAATGCAAATTCAGTAGCCTAATATGTTCCCTTTGATGTTAATCCTTCCCCAATTTTAGCCTTTTTTCTTCAAAATTTCAAAAAGCTGGCATTTAAATTGAAAAGTGAAAGTTATTAGGATGACCCAAAAATTCGTGTGCATTTCACGTTCTGACTTCCTTTATTTATATATGAAAAAACATTTAGTCTTCAATAAGGGTATCACGATTACGCAGAATTCATTGCCAGAGATCCGCTAAACAATCGTGCTTAGCCATGCTATCCTTATTGGTCATTTATTTGTTTCTCTAGAGTTGTGAATAAAGGAAGTCAGAATGTGAAATGCACACGAACTTTTGGGCCACCCTAATATTAAAGCTGAGGATGGAGTTATTAGGGAGTTATCAAAAGCAGCAATATTCACTCAAGTGCCTTTAACTTTTTTTGAGCGAAGGTGAAACAAGGAAATTGAAGTCTGAAATTTGCCCCAATTGTTGTTACGCTCAGGTTGGTATGAAGCTTTTTGAGAAGGTTAGTACTTGACACGAATAAGTTTTTGAACCGCGACGTGGGAACCAACGGTTGGTCATATTAGATTCACATGCTGTAATCTCAATCTCAATGCGTTTGAAAATGTGGGAAAACTTAATGATCTTCACTGTTCTCTACTCCTGAGAAGCTCTCGACTGAACCAAGAAACACACATTTGGTTTCGGAACTTTAATCAAATAAAATCGGAGTCCGGTTGGTTCTCATTTCAATTCCCCGCCACCATGTGTGTTCTAAAGACATTACCACAATGATTCCAAAGCGGATTGGTCCCTAATGCACCATTCACGCTAAACGAGCGATTATCCATGAATGCTCCAGCCATGTGATGTGTTACGAAGTCAACATGTCGAATGAATTGAGTTCAGAATTGGGCACGCATTGTGTTACTACTCCCGATGCAATACGGCACTGGATGAATACACATTCAATGTCTCCGTGAATCCTTCCATAGTGTACCGTACTGCTTGTCGATGATATTTGTAAGGTAGTGACACCGCAAATGAGGTGAGGACGTTTAACGTCACACAGGACCTTTACAAAGGTGTTCTTGACGTTGCAGCACAAGACAATGGCCAGTAATTTGTTATGTTCTCTTCTACGTCATAAGCTTTTGTTACGAAAAATATCTGTGGACGTACCAAATCTACCCTTGCGTAAATCCAACTTAAGGACTGGGATCCGCGTAGGCTCTCCTATCCGTTCACTTGGTCCTTCCCCCAGTATTTCTATCTCAATGGAGACAAGATTAACGATGTTCATATAACGAATTTTCCCAGCAATAGTCGCCAAGGGGGGTCGAGGTAAGATGATGAGAAGTGTGGAAAATCTCTGAGCAATCGAGCGATCGATCCACGCTCAAGACTTAAAGCCTTACTTCCCCGTGGTCGGGTGAATTGGTACCCGACATGGCTGGTAATGTGAAGACACCAAATTCTTCAGCGACAACGCCTCTGATACTATACTTGGGGTGCTGCAACCGGTTTCTATGTCCCATTTTTGATTTTCAACCAGCAGCATCGGCACTGCTAATCAGAGTGATCAAGTCAGAATCATCGATATCGCTCAAGTCTTGCTTGGGATAGCTAATTTGCGCGCTGCTTAGGATTCTAAAGCCACTTTTTTGGACCGAGGCCCATCGGCATCGGCTAGTAGGATCAGTATCAATGACTTGATTGAAACTTCGTATAGGAAGGATATACAGGGTGTCTCAAAAAAATGTACCTCCAGTTTGAAATGCCATAACTTTGGTGAAAGTGAACCAATCAAAACGAATCATAGCTTGGATGAAAGTTAAGAAAAAAGAAAATTTTCTGGTTTGTGCTTCGAGAGGATTGCGCCATGTACTCGGCCGAGGCCTCAGATTTTGAACCTGATTAATAGTGCATGGATTATATGCTTGCTCTATTTTGGTCGTAAATAGGTGGTGTTGCTACTATGAGTTACTCTTGAGGCAGTAAACATATCGATTTGCCGCAGCTTTTGGTTAAGCATGGAACAACATCAATATCGATCAATAATTGTAACCGCTGTTTGAGAAGCTGAAACTCTAACTCTGCATTCATAAGAAAAGAATTTAGAGGAATTAAAAATGTATAAACCATAAAGATTGCGCCACGCACCAGTCCGAATCGTTGGATTCTAGACCTGATCGAAAGTTCACGGATAACATGCTTGTTCTACTTTGGTCGCCAATAGGTGGTATCGTTGACATGCGTTTCTCTTGATGCAGCAAACATGAAAACGTTAAAACGGAACAAGTTTAGTTTAAAACCCATCTGTACGAGCTCGACGACCTTACTGGAAGATTTGGAGAGAAAATCTGGAATCGCGCTTGACACCCTAGGTAACCCCCCCCCCTCCATGATAAGTTTCAGAGTTTTACTTTTCCCAACAATGTGGTGCCCAAAAAAGCTCACCTGAAAGCATCATGTACCACTAGACAACTGAAGTGAAAGATGAGGATCCATTTGATGTTGTAGTGCACCAATTTGTGCTGATAGGTGGCCTTGATCACTAGAAGAAGCAGTGGTATGGCTGCCACACTGCAGGCTACGTTGAATAGCAGCGCATAGCGCAAGATCAACGCAGAGAAGACTTGTTCGTGTTCCGCACAAGCTGCATCGTCAGACATAACTAAAAGGCAGGATTAGGCATATAGTCAACTGTACAGCCTCTCTCGACGATTATTCATATCTTTATGACGTGGAAATTCTACGAAAACAGCAGCGAAGAGTATACGAAAGGAATGTCTATCATCGTGTAATAGGAGCGACTAAGCAACAAGCGAGTTGTCGGAGACTTAAGATCCTAGACAGGTGATCTCGAGAATCAGAATTCACCCTCGCCTCGAGCAAAAACGCTTGCCTAACTTAAAAATAACTGAAAAGCTCTCCTATATCCGCCTTCTCTTCGGGTTCACCTCATCATTTGAGTTTCTGAGTTAAATGCCTGCCATCATATAGCCATATCATCTTTGCATATCAAGGTCTCTATCGGTAGAAAAAGTCATTTGAACATCGTGAGCAGGTCGACGTTTCAGGCCATCAGGTCCACTAATGATTATAAATGAATATTAGATATTAAATGAAACAACTAATCACTAAAGTTTGAAGATAGACGAGCTTGGAAATTGTTACCAGAAAACTAGATATATGATAATCATCATAAACGTACTAAAGAGGCGGGATAGTCGAGAGGTTAGGAGTCTATGCTCATGATCACGATGAACAGGGTTGAATCCCGTCATAGGTTAAACCCTAGACTAGCGTCAAACCTTGGCTAACATATCGGGTGATGGAGGATAACTGTCACAGTCATACCCCTTATCGATAGGTGGACGGATGGAAGTGCCACAGAGGACACGGCGTACGAGGGCGATATGGCAGCGATTTTAAGAGAAGAGATCTGGACAGGGACAAGATGAAAGTGTGGAACCTACTCAACATCACCAAAAGACATCACGAGCTAGACTATCAACAGAGGCGGATCCACAGCTGAAAAAATCAAACGAAAACAGACGACGACACACCCAGGGGTACTGTCGCAGCTGCATTAAGGGGCGGCGTTCGCACCTTAAGGCGCCTGACGCACTAACTGAGTGCAACAGCTGGAGCCGAGCTAAGCCGTTCTCCACGGAAATTGCCCTTTCGGACGTCATAAGAAAAGCATTGACCTTTTCCTATTAGAAAGCGGTAACAAGCTTAATAACACGTAAATTCACAGTCTGGAATTCTATTCGACGAACAGAACACAAAGAAGGACTAGCATAAATCTCAGGATCGGAAAGGTATTCACATTTCTCGGTCAAATAAGAAACCATCGGATCGTCTGCAGTACTACAATTTCTGCTAATAGCGTGGAAATTAAATTTCGTGGACTGTTTTCCAGTCATTATTTCCAGCAAGCACAACTTGCTTGAATGCTCACTGATTTCGTTGCTCTTTTAACAGTTTGATAACAGACATCAAGCAGTTCTCAAAGCTGTTCATAAACTCTGTTGTTTTTGTTTGCTGGGAAAGTTTTTCCACTTGAAATGAAAACATCTAAAACTACCGTTTTCCAAGGCCTTCTTCATGAGTTTAGCCGGTAGGTTACTGAAGCGTTACAATTTGTGTGTACAGAATCTGGGGATGATGTCCTGAAACGACTGACAGTACTCGAAAATATCAAGTGGTCTTGAGCAAGTTGTTCAAAACGGAAGAAAAGTACAAACGGATGACCTAATGAAGAGCTCGGTCGGAAGGCCGCCATTTTCTCCGAAAGAAACTAGAGCTCGGCAACACTTATGTTGACACTCGAAGTCAAACGCTCAAATTGCTCGACTGAAAAGGTTGTGCACTATTTTAGTTTTTCTGTAAAACTGGTCAATAAGTGCCTTGCGCGGGGATGGGTTGGTCGGATGCCGCAACTGAACGTCGATCTTGAACTAAAAACGATACACCTGTTCACACACTGGTAACATGCGATGGAATGTTGACATTACTTGATAATTGCTGGCTTCCCAGCCAGCCACCCAAATCAAAATGAGGGCCGCTGCAGATCCACAAATCCACTTCCTCACAAGAAGCTGATGATCTCAGTTTGGAGGTTCTACGAAGGTGAGATTCGATCGATGGTATGTACACATTGAATTACGCGATAGTTGGTTTAAGCAGCTCTCTAGAAGTTGTGTCACCGCTCATCGAGCCAGCGCCAAACATCACAATGTGTTTCGATCTTTCCAAAATTCTGAACATGCAAGCTGAGAAAATCTTGTTCATGATGGTTATAGCACAGATAGTGCACTTTATAAACAATACTTGATTTGGTTTCTCCTGCATTCTCTGGCGGAAAGACGATCCAGTAATGTGATACAGTTTGAAATGCACCTATGAAAATAATTCTCTTCGAAAACTCAGCATTTCTTTGGAAGTGGAATGGGGCAGTTACCTAAGAGTGGGGAATTACCTGTTCGCTTCGATGGTTCACATGTCGTTTAAGTAACGTTTTTCTTAATTCGGTATTTTACACTGCTGTTGAAGGTGCGTGAGAGTCCACGAAATTAGTTTCCAACCTAATATTTTGAAAGGGTGCCTTTGAGCACAGTTCCTTCGAATTTCTTTCTGGACAAACTCAAGTGAGAATTCGAAGTGCTAATCATCATAGCATGATCACAGATTTCCTAGTGCTGCAGTTTCTCTTATTCTCTTGACTAGTATTTGAACGCATTTCGACTCCTTCGTAGCAGAAGTATAGTGGAAAGGATTTCAAATGAGATCTTGAAACCCAACGACATTTTCTAATGAAAGACCTTCACTGAGGCGGCTTTGGTGCTAAACGTACTGTTCAGACAATCCTGTCCGGTCTCTTATATTTTTTTAAAACCCATAAGCTCCCGTCGGGTGAGCTGAAATTAATGCCTGCGGACATCTTCGAGATCCTATAACAAGTTGCAGAATGATAGAATTTCATGGTTTGTATTTTGAGTTAGTTACTGCATGCAGTACACTCGTACTTGTGAAACACCACTGCGTTCCTCGAACTCCTTCGCAATAGGCGCTTTGAGAGAAGTTGAATAACAGTTGAAAGAGTTTAAAATGTTATAAGCAACAAATGTTGAATACCCTTTGATATTTTCCGTGACTGAAGCAAAGAAGACAAACATTGGAGATGGACACGTTGAAACACAGCGGCCCTGCAGGAGCATGTGGTTGGGTCTAACTCGTTGATGACCGTGCGATTTTGGCTGGTTTATGTCGCGGACCTCAAACTCGAATTGGTCACGATGTGTGAACCCAAAATAAATATTGAATTAACCTCAAAGCGTGTTGATGAATCGGGGTCCGTACGTTATTCTGGGTATATTTATATTTTGGGTATACCAGCCACCAATCTGGGCCATTTAATCTTCGTCGAGTCTGCAAAACTTACGCTAAGCATTGTTATGACCGCCTCCATTCCGCAATCGACGAGCTGCTCGAAATTTTGTTCGGCAGCAGCAGTGACGATACAGAAGTGAAACGTTGTGATGACTGAAGCGACAATGAATTGGAGGATAGTCAGAATCAGACACCATTCATGAGAGATCATCCACATCCATCATAGCCACATCGCTATTCGACCAAAAATCCGTGAACAGATATTAAATCCACCGATGTTACCAACAGCTATTGTTAGCAGAATTTAGTTGGAAATCGCGAAACTCCTGAATCCAAAGTGTTTAAGTATGCGGGTGGTAACGTATAGGAATCACTGAAGTTCAGCGTTCTAATGAATCTCATTATACCATGCTTCGTCGGATTAACTGTTGTCATCATTTATTTCAATAGTGTACCGTGATGGACATTCAGAGACACTGGTTGCCACATACCATTTAGCGGCATTAATGTGTAACGAAGGTTTTTGTGAGTAATGGCGGTTAGAAGATTTTCTCGAGAAAAGATAATAATGATATGGTATGAGGCCGACAGCTAATTTCGTGGACTCTCATGCACCTTCAACAAAAGTCTCACTTAACAGACACGAAAAACGGCACACAATCAAAGTATGAACCATTAGGACGCTCAAGTGCTTCATAATTCACTCTATCACAGGCATATGCTCTATCACACTTTCTCAGAATTATTGAGTTTCTAATGGGAAAAACTTTGTAGTTGCGTCTCGAGCTTAAGCAAGCAGAGAAGAGCACGGGTAGCAAGCCAGCTTACGTTTTTCAATGGGGAAATCTCAAATCTTGAGAAGCATTACAACTCCGCATGCAAGAGAAGCAAAGAAACTTGCCAATGCCAACCATCTCGGGCATCTTGCATTTTATAGAGAACATTTCAATGGGTACAGTGTAGCAGAGGAATTCGTCTAAAAAGCGTCACTGCGGAGCCCATCTGACGCCATTGTAACTAGTAGACCTAAAATTGAAGAAGAAATCGCCGACTTTTTCCTTCCTACGTGAGATCCACATCGAAAAATGTGCGACGCAGTTCACACAATCACACAATCAGGAGCACGAAGTGCAACATCTCTACAGTATCTCTATCAAAGATCCTCATCAAACAGAAAATGTCATTCTGCAGACATCCGTTTTCGGTGAGGCGAAATTACTTAGCGAAAAAAATCAAGCGACCGGAGATGGAACAGGACGTTTTTGCATGAGTGAAGGAGAGATGGGAATGGCTTCGCAGTTATCTGGTGTCCCAAAATAACGTGGTGAAGGCTTTGTTCGGTTTTGTTCTTCGGTTTCGAAGCCATTTCGAACCTATAACGGACCGAAAACTTGGCGAAGTTCTCAATGCTCAGCAATGCCTCGTTAGGAAATAATCGACCCCATTATCTACAAACCACGGATTTCAACGGTTCTTTCATATGGTCTAAATTAAGAGGCTTCACACCATTCCATTTTACCATATTAGTTTAGAAAAAGATCCTTTTTCGTATTCAAATGGATCAAAGGAGACCATTGTCGACATCGTTCTTTTGGTAAACAGGAGGAATGGAGGTGCAACACTTTAAAGAAACATTTTAAAAGAAAGGAAACGAAGGTATTATATGAGCAGCAAAGTTTCTTCAACTTGAAATGATAATAACATACAATTTTGACTACACGTCTTGGTTTTCTTTCCCAAGCATCTAGAACAATTGTATGGTCCCATGAGATCCACTTCAAGAAACACTGCATGCATGAAAATCAACTGAGCTCCGAACTGAGATACTCCCCTGAGCTAGTGTAGTATCAACAACCCTAGCATCTGTGTAAACTTCTGGATATTCCTTAACGTCTTAAACTGCAAAATTTAACTAAAGCAAAGAGAAACTGAAGAAACCCGAGACAAAAGAAGTTGAACTGTCGAACTGCGAAGACAGACTAATGCTCCCGTTGATCGATGAACACCTGTCGATTGAGCACACTCATTCAAAAATTTTGGATCAGAACAAACTGCGTAATTTATAGAAGCCTTCGGCAAACCAATGTTTATGTACATGCTGCCTCGAGCCATCATAAAAGCGCAACCAGAGGAGGCTCGGGGATTTTTGCTGTTGAACGGAGGGACCTCAATATCCTGGGCACAGGCCCACGTCGCAATAATCCGATAGCTGGTCCCTCAATATCTCGGTGCGACGACCGGACCCGAAGGTTGGTAGGCGCTCAATAGTCCGCTCATCCCTAGAGTGAAGAACTACTAAAGTTACGCCACTTTAGGACACAATCCGGTAGCCAGATCCTCGCCGAATCCCATCCTACACAAAGGATCAATACGAGGTACCGTTAACGCTACCAGTAGCCAGCCAGAGAATTTGACATCCTGGTTTTAGGGCTTGTCAACCCCCGTCTCAGAGGCTTGGAGCTCGAGTGTGACCTTTACGAGACTCTGAAAACCTCCTTAGTCGTCTCAAATGCGAGTCGTACAATATCTTAAGGTTTAGGGACTTCCGACGCCAACCACGGTCGTAGCAATGTTCAAGAAGAAGATTATAGTTTGTCTTCGGTCGATTAATAAAGGTTCTGTGACTACTAGTCCTACAACATAATAACGCGTGGCTAGTCAAACGACTGTAAGAAATTTTAATTTGTATAACATATTGAGCATTCACTCATTCATAAAATTTTGAATCAACAAAATGGTTGTAACAGATATAAAAACTAACTTGTATAACATAGCAGCTAATAGATATGAAGAAATGAATGTATCACAGAGGCTGTTAAAGTCCTACGGGAAATTTCTTTCCTACGAGAAATTTCTTAGCACGTGAGCAGATATATTCGGCGAAGCTGTAAGTTAAGGCTAACCTCTAGAATTCAATGGAATGGACGAATAGAATGAACTTCACCTTCGATGCGATCGTGCTCTTCTGGAATTAAGCGAACCGAGCTGTTGCTAGACGTTTTACGTTCAATCCAGCCGTGCATGCCAAATTGCATAGGAAATGTCACTCGACCTCACTATACGATGGTAAAAAACTTTCGAGCCACTTTTCCTGGAAGTTTCAAAACTTCCAACTCTGAACTGTATCAGAGTCCTAACATGTGGTAGTTGTTAGTCATTCACGAAGCACTCTTACAATGGGTATGAATATCCAAACTATCTTCATGAGAGCATTTTGCGCCCTCATCTTAAACGGATGGTGACACAGCACTGGAACGATGGTGACACATCAGTGCTGCATTCGGTGAACCCACCACAACATTCAGCACTGTGAAGCTCCGGTTATCTTCCTTCGACGAGAGAGACCCTGGCTTCGAATGGAAGCCTTTGTTGGGACGGTCTCCAACACTAGAATGATCTACCTTTCTCGAAGCTGTCACAGTAGATCCAGAAGTAAGCACTCGCAGTCCTGCACGGAGACTATGTCATTTCAATCCTACAGTTACCAGTCGGTCTCCGTGTCTTCGCTACATAGAAAATTTTAGCGGACTGAGCTCAGATGTTGTGACCGGCAGCACGTGATTCACCCGCGTATTTACTGGTCAGCCTTCCCTTCTGACCTTCTCTGAAAGGAGAAGGTCAGAAGGGAAGGCTGACCAGAGAACCTAGTTAAAAACCCTGACCAGAAAACCTAGTTTAAAAAAAATCTAGTTAGTTAATATAAGAGATGGAAACCTTGCACCTTCAAATCACGCAGTATTGTTTTGCTGCCCTTAGCAGAAACGCTTTTACGGAAGCAACATCGGACGTACATGTTAATGAGGTTCTTCAATGCTGGTTCGAGCCCTGGGTAAGAATGATGTGCAACAAGATGGTTTGAAAAAAGCACACGGTCTGTACTGTCGTAGATGTGCTTCGGAAACTCGCGGAAGCAGTTCGAGAACAATGGCCTGGAGTACGTTCGGTGCACACTCTCCATGGTGCCGCGGACCCTATATCAATTAAGAGACCAGTGAAAATTTAAAGAAATACGCTTGACACATGACCTGACAATCATCTTATTACACTTATATTGTCCCCTGCAGCTATAAATTACTTCGCTTCCATGTTGACTTTAGCTAAGAAAAGACTCAAGAAAGTTGAATATGTCAGGAAAGTGAGCGACTTCTTTGGCTATCAGCTTCCTCAATTCAGTGAGTGGAGGAGAACTGACCTGCTCATCAGAGGCGCTATTGTGCTGACTAACGATGGTGATAATATCATGAAATAAAATGCATTGTGTGCTGAATAACAAAGCAAAGAAAAGTAGACGTCAAACGGCTCAAGACTTTTTACAACTTTATACATCCACTTATGTTCAGCTGGGGTTTTGCGGTATTTCATGGATGGAAATTTTAAGAGCGATTCAGAGATGGAATTGAGATGGAAGATTCGCAGCTCCTCCCGTAATATGCAGGGATGCATCGGAAACGAAAAGCGCCTGAGAGGTGAGGTTTTGACATTACAATGTTTGTTGTCTGTCGCATATGGGATGGGAGGACATCGTTTTTGCCTCCACTAATGTGCGTTGTACTAAATTACTTCTGGTACATTGTGAATGTCACGTCAGTCTTCGCGTGACAGATGTATAAGAAGCAGGCTTCAAGGGGTGACGCCATTCGCTGGAGTGAGTTTAGGGAACAGCATTTGCTGTTCTCCTCTATCACATTTAGCAAACCAGCCGTACATCGACCATTCCGCCGCCGTTAGTTGACCATCCACATTGTCGTACTGGATTATCAAGTCAAAATCAAACATTGACTGAAGCTTCGTTTGAATAGGTTTTTAATGATGATTATGAATCGGAAGTCTGGCTGCAATCACCCCTCTCTTCTCAACCCGAGTAGCACCTAAAATCGTGATCAGCACGCAAAATAACCTACCTGGGCGAAGGTTGAGTTAAATCTGAATTTTTGATCTGACCACCCTTATGGACGACTTACATGGCGCGTAAAAGTCAGATAATCGAAATAAGCATCAGATCCGTGATCAGCACTCTAAATAACCCCTTAACATTAGGTTTGGGAAGATCGGTTCAAGAAATTTTATCTGAAGTGCAATAAGCGAATTAGCGACGAGATTTTCACTTTATTTGGGTCGACCGATAGACCGCTAAACGGCTGTCAAATGAAGTGTCCTTGTAGACTGTGATAGTCAAAACAATTTCATTGGTAAACAGCCATACAACCACCTCCAACCGCTCTCATTTGGAAAATGAAATTGACATCCATCCATCCGCCCATCAATCCAAACATGCAAATAAACAACTGGGTTTCACTTATATATAGTAAGGATAAGGGGAGCTATGTGGGTTGGGGGTGGTGGACCGCAACGTTACGTAGACTTTAACGTGTTATCATTGTTATATTAGGTTGGAAACTAATTTCGTGGACTGTTTTGCAGTCATTATTTCTAGCAAACACAACTTGCTTGGATGTTCACCTATTTCATTGCTCTTTTAACTGTTGGATAGCGCATATCAAGTAGTTTTCAAAACCGTTCATTGATCCTGTTACTTTTGTTTGCTGGGAATGTTGTTCTGCATGAAATTAAAATACCCAAAACCAGCGGTTTACACCAGAGGTTTACAATTTGTGGGGCAGAATATGGGGGTGATGTCCTGAAACGATTGATGGTACTCAAAAATCTCAAGAGATTCTGAGCAAACAGTTTCAAACGAAAGGAAACGTGCCCTTTGGATGACCTTCGGAGCTCGGTCGGAAGGCCATAATTATTTCCTCCGAAAGAAATCAGAGCTCGGCAACAACTATACTGACACTAGAACTCAACGGCTCATATAGCTCAACTAAAAAGGTTCTGCACTATTTTAGTTTTTCCGTGAAACTGGCTAATAGGTGCCTTGCAATTTGACCCATCGCGGAGATGGGTGGCTCGGATGCCGCACTTAAACGTTTTGATCGCTACAAAATTCCGAAGATTAAAGCTGGGAGACTCTTGTTCATGCAGGTTACAGTACGGATAAAGCGCTTAATGAGCAGTATCTATTTTGGCTTTTCTTGCATTATCTGCGGCAAAGACGATCCTGTAATGAGGTGTAGTCAAAATGCACCTATGAAAATAATTTCTCTCAAATAACTCAGCATATCTTTGGGAGTGGAATGGGGCAGCTACCTGAGAGTGGATACCTACCTCTTCGTTTTGATGGTTCACATTTCGTTTGGGTAACGTTTTTCTTCATCTCGTAACTCACACTTTAGTGGAAGGTGCGGGAGAGTCTTCGAAATTAGTCTCCAACCTAACATCTGCCATTGTTTACGATCAACTCGGTCGGTTTTGATATGTTTGACATGTAAACACCTCAGAATTGTTCACACCTTAACCAGCATAGAGTCGACGCAATATTAAAGACCACGACGCTGCACCCCCAACTCACCGGATAAGGATTGTGATAAAGCCCTATACCACACCCTATAGCCGAGCAATTACAGTATACTATAATAGTTGCTGGGATAAAGAAAGCCAAAATCGTTGAAAGCTCGACATTTGTGGAGACAATGTCGCAGTTTCCAAAGAAACAAAAATGGACGGTACAGGATAGGAAACATTGATCTCAAGACAAGGAATGTTTCCGCACAGTTCCATCCAAATTCAAACGGTCGCTTATGGATATTTTGTCCCTGAGGCAGTCACCTTAGTTAGTAGTCAGCACACATTCTCCGTCGATTCCTGTTGACAACTGACTGTTGGGTCAAGCTGGCGATCACGCAGTCAGTAGAAAATTCGAGAAGAGGACGATAGATAACCACCGACCCTTTTTCTTAATGAACACATCGTTATCTCGTGATCGCATTGCAATTTTTTTTTTGTTACTCTTCGCGTGTAGCTCGTGTATTAGATTTGTTTTAACAAATTGCGGCTCTGGCAAAGCCATAACGAGCATTCCCTTGGTAACTGCGATGCGAAATGAATCCTCTTCAAAAACATCCCACGGTCTTTGTAGTCATTGAGCAAAGATGAGAACTCATAACTTTTCGCGTAGTAAAAACTGTATGAAATGAAGGCTGTGGTCATCATTTGCGTAAGGATTCAAAACCAGATCTCACAAAACAGTGTGAATCAATCGAGGCGAATGTCGACTGTCCCCGAATCGGCAGAATGCTACAGGAGCTGGCATGCGCAAATCCAGGAGTGCTCGACAGAAAAGGTCCAGTCGGTTTTCACGGTAACACCAAGCCTCAGCTCTCACGAAAATCGATCCACTAGTGAAATGACTGCAGCTACGAAACACTACCTCATCCAGCGTAATCAGCAGACGTGTCGCCAACGAACTATCATATTTTCTAGAACTTCAAGTACATCATCAAGGGTAAGACGCTTAAGAGTCAAACAATATGCTCAAACTGACTTCAATGAATTTATTGCTTCCACGAATTTCCACATCAAGAGAATTCATACTCTCATATGTTGTTGTCAAACATTCCGAAGATTTTATGGATTATTAATTTATGAATATGAATATGAATAATTTATGAACTTCTAAAGTCACGCGTCAACAAAGAATCTATCGTGCACAACCTAATAAACTGAAAAGTCCCTTCAATCTGTGCACAGCAATTGAAATTTCGGTTGTTTATTCTAAAAACGTACATATTTGTCAGAGAACCGGTATCAGCCGAGGCCACATACAATGCCCTTTGAGCGTAATGTTCAAACCTCTAAGCTACCATCATGGGGAACATCCAACTTCGTAAAATGGTTTTAGCCTTTCGAAACCTAGGCTCTGATTTTTACCCCTTATCAATCGTCGCGTCAAATTGCCAAACTTGAACCACTGGCAACTTGCAGCAAATTCTAAAATAAGTAATATAGAGACAGAAGGCTGTGATCGATGAGCGAACCAGTGGTCGAATTCGAATGCTGTCATTGATGTTTTACCTTTTGTTTTCCCGAAAACCCACTTCAGATCGCAGAAGTCTAGTGTGGATAAGTAGTTCCATGTATACGCTGCCTCATTCCCGCCAATTCCACGTTCTTTTAGTCGAAAACGGCTGCACTCAAACTTTACGGCGGAGCGTACGAAAGGACATGAGTAAGAGATTTGGGAGTGTTTGGATTTGAAGAACTGGTGATTGGTGTATTTTTGAGTACGATCGATGCCTCTAATCGATGTCGATATTTTCATTGATTGCTTTGAGAGCAGCACTTGAAAATTCATCGATTCAAGACCCTAGCAAATTTCAAATTTCTATAAAAAAATTACAGTGATTTTCATATCCAATTTTAACCGAAAATATATGAAGAGCCCTTGACTGACTTCGTGACCAAGGAACCCGCAACTCCCCCGCTCATGGTGGGTCGGCGCTCTCCTTGACCGACGCGGCTCCCCAGAATCCAAGGGTATGATCTGATTGGGCGCGATGCATTTATTCTAATAGGCTACAGAGGTAAGAATCAAATTGCTGTTAAATCACAATATAGGTACCCAGGGGCGGACAGCTCCCTCGCATCCGATTCAGCAAACTTCAAGGTTCTACTTAAGGTCAGTAATTTTGATGGACCTACTGATCGCATAGCGCCTTTTCGTAACATTGTTATTAGTGAACAGTTTCGATACACGCCCTAGCGTTTTTTTTAATCTCCTTCGAAGTTTAACAACATAAGCTGGGTGAACAATGCGCCTACTCCAAATGTGGAGCGCTCGGAAGTACGTTGCAGCCAGCCGTGAGACTTAACAGAATTGTGGTGCACTTTCGATCATCTACGGTGTCACGGGGCGCTACTCACACATTACGGTAGACGCTAAGATGAAACATCAATTTTCCTGATGACCTACCCAAGGCAATTTGCACTCTCGCGAACTCGCTCATGAAAATTACTCAGTTATCCATTCTGAGACTAGAAAATTTACTTAGTTTATTTTTTATAATTTGATTGCATCAATGAAGCACCTCAGTGAGTAGGAGCAGCACGAAAGGTGCCTCGATGAAGTTTTTTTCAATCAAAAGTCCGGAAATAATGCAGAAGAGGAGCTAAAAATTTACCTGATTAATGGCATGACGATTTTGATACTGGCTGAGAGATTCTTCAGACGTGGAATGAATCAGGGAAGAAAATTTGAAAAAGAAGATTGCAAATGTGGCGAGAACCGCCTAATAAGTGTGATAACTCTGTGTTTCCATTTCAAATAAGAGATACACTACATTGCTGACTACATTGCTAGACGCACACGATGTTCTTCTGCTCCATTTAGCAGAAAAATACTTCAATTAACGAGGCAGAATGATGTAGTTAACAGAGTGGAAAGCGAAGGTTTCTTGGTTCTTGGTATTCAGAAATCACGTCGCACATCATCGAGAGTGCAGAACATTCAATGATTCCATCACTCAACAAGGGTGGAAACGAACGCCACTGTGTTGCAGACTGGAAGTCCCAGAATAAAATTTCCGGAGATGATTCTGAAGCGAAGGAAAAACATAATTATGCAGAACATGAGAAGACTACGAACAAGCTTGTACCAGGAGGTATGCCAAAGAGTGACGCATTGTCGAAATGAGAGGAATTTTCGGATAGAAAGTAGAGGAATGGAGAGGAATGGAATTCCTGGCTGAAAATTAAGGTCAGCCAGTAGAATATTTTTATCAGAGCTTTAGACCAGAAATGAGTTGATTAGAGGAGGTCCATCAACCATAGAGAGATACTCTTTGAAACAGAAAAAAAGAATGAAGAGAGGAAAAACGACAATTGAACAAGACCTCGGCTCCCCTTGGCAGCTTTGTAGTGGATATGTGGGCGAGCAACCACCAATTGATGAGCGCTCAGTAAAAGTGCGGACGTCAAAACATTTGTGGAGGAAGGAGGGAATATAGAAAAGGTTGTTTTCCTACCGAGATTGGATCATACTTGGCAACGCGTCAGAAATCTCTCCTAAATCTGCCTACTCTTGAGAATCGTCTTCTCATTTGGGTTTTCGAGTTGGAAGCCAACCTTAAGAAAACGAGTCACAATCTCACACAGAAATTTCTCTTGAACACGTGGAACAAATCTATTTTTCGTTTGGTATTTCTCCTTATAGCATAGGCAAAGTATGTTGAATTTGAGTGTGTATGCAATTCGACATATTTTATTTTCCAGTACTTCATATCTTCCAGTAGAACAAAAGCCTTTTACCACAATGAGCAGGCCGAAGATTTAGGATTTCAGGCCCCATGAAGATGCTCCGCAAAGGCTTAGAGTAAGTTAAGGTAAGGACCCCTAAGGGTACGCCTTCGCACTCATGTTCAATTCAGAATCGCAGAAGCTTGGTGAATGAGTATTTGGCCTACACATTGGCTTGCGGGCCAGCCACTTTTCCAAGTCAGTGTCTTTATCTTGCCAGACAAGTCTAGTACTACTTTACCCTACCACGGAGGGATGGAAGGCGATCGGTCGCTTCAGCGAAGTGAAGCGCCTCAGAAGCGCCTCTTACCTCTGCACCACGCCGGCCCTATTTCAAGGGTGTAAAAACTGAAGTGAAACAACTGCTGACATCAGTTCCTCCAATGTTTGAAGATAGGAGATCTTGGGAGTCGTCATCAAAAGAAATACAGATATATTTTAATCGCAAATGTACTCTTGACGAGTACGGAAGGGATATAAGTGCCTCATTATTTTCGCTGTAACAGCCGAACTAGAAGCACACGTCTGAAGTAATGAGGCTCAAAGACGGCTGCACGAGCAAAAAAATACGAGGGCAGTGGCATTCATTATCGAAATGCTTTCGGTCGTCGACCTTTTTGGGGAGCCGCCAAGTATCTGCACCATTTACCCCATCACATGTGACTACAAACAGCTACCCAAAGCTTTCCAGCTCCTCTCACTACAATCTCCTTAGCCCATTAGTGCCCTATACTTCACCTTTTCTGTATCTTCCGCCTTCGTGGAAAGTTAACCGGATTTCCTTGAATTCGAGAAATTCCCGTTCCTTCTAATTTATTAAGCGAAGCATGCCTGAGAAGAACGTTATTTCACGTATTCATCAGCGACACGCTTTTGTGCAATTCCAATTCCAATCCTGTTTTTATAACGAAACAGTTTTTCAACGATCATTTGACTCTAATGGAAACAGTTTGATTCATTCTATGTGCGTGACTATTGCGGATATGTGACCCAGCACCAATGTAACATAGGACATGCACTAAGAAGGGAAATTCACTGGCGATTGCGTTTGGCGCCGACGGAAATGGGAAACCAAAGCGGATATTGAAATCGCCGTGATTCACCCTCTTGAGCGTCAACCGCGTTTGTGAAATTACTGCAGTGATAATTAATCTAATTACCGGTGATGCATTTGCGATTAATGATATTTCGTAGATCTCTCGGCGACAGTATTTCACACATGTACCTTCTTCACACATGTACCTTCGAATATTTATCTTGTTTCGCTGTCTTTGTGACTGGATCATTGTTATGTGAATGGCTCATGAGAGAAAACAAGTCACAACTGTTTTTTGAGGCACAAACAGTAACAGGTCATCGAATTATGAAAAATTAACTCTGTCTTAAAATATCAATGAGCAAAAGGTTTCCATTCGTATGGTTACTGTCAGGGATTTAGTAAGTAGGATTCATAGTAGGCGTAGGAATCGTATAGTGGAGTCGGCCCGTCGGATTATCGGAAAAGTGCAGGCGCACTCGGCGCGTAATTAAACTTCAGCGCCGCCGGCAGATAATCACCCTGCACTATACGAATTCGTATAGTTGCATCGTGGGGGGTATAAATACCGCCCACTGACGGAGCTGAGAGGCAGTCCAGGAGATCGTCAGGAGCAGTCGTCTTGGGCTTCCGCCCATCGGCTGGCTCCAGTGTCATGCCGGATCCAGTCTTGGGGAGTTGGGTGTTGCTGATATATTATTGATGTATCCGTTCGCTGTACTTTATTTTGAATCCTCTCGTATTATTGTGTAATAAATATATATGCTGGTTGTGTCTTGTTTGATTCAACATAAAATGAAGCTCAGAGTGATAGCTTCCCCTCGAGGGCCGCTACACTGCCTAAACCAAAAACACTCGAGGGGTAGTGATATCATATGGAGGTCCCGGCTAGTCAAAATTTTTATATAAATTTTGAAAATTCTTTTTTTAACCGCCGAACTCCAATTTCGAAATCCGTGCAAATTTCGCTACCAATTTCTCTATTGGGCCGACCAGCTCCTCCTACTCAATATAATTGTCTCGTGTTCCACGATCCTTTTCGCACGTCGCTCTTTTCTTTTGTACATTTTGACTTCCCGCAGCTTATTAGCATTGGAGATGTGTTTGCCTCCAACTGTAAGTTGTAGTTCCTCCGCTAACGCAGCCATCGGAGAGGTTTGCCTCCGTCTGTACAGCCGTAGGATTAGGACCGCGCTTAGTCACACGCTGCTCACTTTAGAAAATTCTTCCTCCCCCCCGGCTAGCCCAAAGATTATATTCGTGTGACATGGGGAAAAACCCATAATTCGGCCCTTTTGAGCAGTTGATAATAGAAAAAACCTGGCCAGGTTCTAGTTCTGTTCACACGGAGAACAGTAAATATCAATGAAGCGCCCGAAACACCAAAATATTAGCGACCTACCATCAAAAACGTGAAACACTCAATTATGTCCGAAATTCACAAGTTTCTCTTGCGCTCATCTCTCTTATGGTAATGTGTCTATATTGCACGAGCGCCCACTAATATCCTTTCAGAGGTACATTCGTACCGCAAACTTAAACAGCTCACAACAATCACAACAACACCCAACGACAATCCGACAATACGTGACATTTTCCATTGAATTTTTTTAAAACATATATATCTTTCATTAATTTTTTTCTCTTTTTATTTCTTGTCAGGACTTTCAGGGTCCTATTATTACCCTCGCTCAGTGAAAGGGAGATCAGAACCCTGGATCTGCCAAGAACAGAGAAATTCCCCCTCTGTCCTTGAGATATACCTGTACTCCGACCAACCCATAGTTCAAGCAAACATCAATTTTCAGGCACTATATATATTTTTTTTTTCGTTTTTTTATTATTCAAAAAACTAAAGTCTCTCTCATTTGGGTTGCATCTAGCGACCAAAGCCGCTGGTCACCATCACCGAACCCTCCACAAGTAGAGACTCACGTCCCCCAGTAAAACCAAAACAGGCAAGGCAAGCTTTTGAGCCGTTATTTACCTTCCGGCACCCGACACGCCAGGTTCGCCTTCTTCAATCCCCGCCCCTTCCACCACCTCAAGGAGCTACAAAGCGAGCGGTAAGAAAATTCCTTTTAAGCCCAAACCCAACACCAGTTAGTAGACCCGTTGGACTCTCTCCTCCTCCATTTCGGTTTAAGTGGGTCGCTCAAATCTTCAGTCGTCCCAAAACACCTTCACCTTCCACCGTAGATCCAAAACCACAACTTTCACCGCAGGTAAAACCAGAACCCCAACAGACACCTTCTCCACCGCGCACCAATACACCTCCACAACCCACTCAGCCAGCACCAGCGTCCAGTTCATCCGACGTAGACATCTCTGACGAATTAGGCATCTGGGACGACAAGCTCACAATTAATAGTTCACCGGATATCCTTCCCCTCCCAACACCACCCAATCAACATTACCCCATGGACCAAAACGAGGTTAAACAACGCCTGGACACCATCAACCCAGCGGAGCTCCATGTCTCAAGCCGACTCTTAGACGGCAGGGTGGAGAAATTCACCGGAGACGGAGACAGAACCTTCGAAGAATTTGTCGATGACTATTCAGACCTCGTCAAATGCTTCAACATTAACCTCGTGCACGCGTTTGTCCTGTTCCCGCAGTACCTCGTAGGCTTTGCAAAACAGACCTACCGTAACTTAGCGCCTGAAGTAAAGCAGGACTGGGATGCTCTCGTGCATGCTCTCGCCACACGGTTTAAAATCCATGCTGGCGTGAACAATAAGCGAGATGAGCTCCTTCACATGCGGCAAGGCAAGGAGTCTATCCAGGAATTTGCTGCTAAAGTCAAAGCTAAGACAAAAGCAGCGTTCCAAGGAGAACACGCCTCTGCCATACCACAGCAGCTTGCCATCGACTGCTTTGTGAAGGGGTTGCGCCCAGAAGTCCGTCGCGCAATCCGTAGACTGCCAGACACACCTGACTTCGATGCCATCCTTGCGTATGCTGAACGGGAACACCGTCTTCAGCAGCAGGAAAAACTAGAGGACAACAATGTCTTGGAGTGTCTTAACTCCCTCGCCATCAGCGAAAAAGTAGACGAGCTGCAAACGCAAGTCAACTTCTTACGTGGCGGACGCAATCAGAACAACGGCAACCGCAACGCGCAAAATAGGTCCTATTCCCCTAATAACCAGCAACCAGCACCCCAATCTTGGAGAAACAATTTCCAAAATCCTTTTAGGCGGAACCAGCAAGGTAACCGCCCATTTTTCAATAGACCATTCAGAGGTTTCTCCAACTTGTGGTCTGGTAATAATAATAATAACAATAACAATAGAGCTGCGCCGCAATGCAATAATCAATACTCCGACCCTCAACAATATAATCCTCCACAAAATAGGCGCGGCTTTAACCAAAACCAAAACCCAAATAGAGGTAGCAGGGGACGTCAGAATAACACACGTTTTCCCTCAGTAAGAAACAATTCCCACATTTTCAGCCTTTTTGCCATTATCTGCCTAGCTAGTATCCCATTAACTTCGGCAACGTTCCAAATTTGTGGCACTAACCCCTACGCAAATTCTCTCACCCTTCCACCTCCTATTCCATGTTCGGTATCGCAGGACGAACCCATCATTCGAACCAACGTCATGCTGTATGCTGAAAGGAACGACTACCAACAAATTCCGGCATATAAGTGCTTCCGCGACCTCATCAAGGTTCGCGCCTTCAACCTCCTCTATATAAGGACTCATCAAATAGTTGGACGCGAGCGTCTGAGTATATCGGCAACGGATTGCAACGAAGCCGTACTCAATAAAATCATCCATGGTCATCATCTGAAGCAACTGCTGCCAGGAATATTCTCGACGGAAGAAATCGACGAACAAAACAACTCTCTTCCACTCCTCGGTAGTACCATCTACACCCGCAGTATGTACTCCATCGTAACTGACACCATCGCAGTCACAGCAGAACAAACTATCATCAGTTCTCTCGGAAATTTGGATAACTGCACCATGCCCGAAGGATTATGCAAATTGGACGACGCCGTGATAATATGGCAACCAACGATAACGCCACCCTCCTGTCGAATCCAGCGAGTCGACACATTCGAAGCGTTTGTAACACTTCGCTATGTGCTGTTACCGGAACACGAACTAGCTTTCGAATTCAACCCAGACTACGAGAAATCGTTTCAACTCATCAAACACTGCAACGTATCGCAGTCGTATCTATCTACCTCCAACCATATTCTGGCTTTCCCAGACATCCCCAGCAATCTTATGCTGCACGACTTCATAATTCGTTCTACACGCAACCGTCAGCGAAGAGACGTACGAGCTGTAACTCTCGCTGATAATCGCACCTCAGAATACGAACTTATATCAAAGCTACCACGACTGGTTCCACAACTATTTGGCTCGGAAGAAATACCACCCTTCGACACCGCGCCCATCACGGATATACGCATTCTTCAAGCAGTAAAGACCTGGAACGCAACTCAGCAAGTTTTCAACAGAAGTATACGATATGAAAAAGAAGATCCGAGAATATCGACACTTCGTAGCATAAGATATGCTGAATACCGTAACCGACAACTGGAGCAATTTCGATCCATTGCAAGCAAGCGACCGCTAAACTATGCAGAGTCAACCACCCAACACGACCTACTGTTTCGCCTCGCCAATATATTCGATGCCTATCTCGACTCAGAGTTTGGAAAACTCTCGCCTCGACTATTGACGGATATGAAGAACGCTCCCGCATCGCCATTCTATCTTCCCCACTCCCTACCTAATGCCACTTCATTACCATCCTCAACCTCACCACCACCAAAACCAACATCCGCTAAACCCGCCCCTAAGGCCGTTCCCATACAACCGGCAGATAGCTCTCACTATCCAGTAGCAAACAGCGCTATGAAAGACCAGTTTAACGCTGTTTGTAATAGGCAATACTTGGAAAACCAAAAATTGCGGATGCTAAGTGCTATTGACCCCACATGGGCAGCCCGACTTTTCCTAGATAGAACTGACGTCTCCGCTATCATCTATAGTAACACTCTCCTGGTAACTAAATGTAAGGCAGCAAACATAACCACTATCTACCATGATCACAAAGTCGACCATATCTGTTACGATTTAACACCCGTACAGATTGGAGACGAGTTATGGTTCATAGTACCCGGATCGGATGATTTAATCAACGATTCACCAAAAATTATGTGCCCATATCCCAAATTTCGCACCTCTAAATTCTCCCAAAATCTCTTGCCTCCTACCATGCTGCACAATCCTCACACTAAGCCATTCCTTTTCAACGCGCCCCATCTCTATGACCAAAAGGTAGACGCTTACGCACACTCCTCCCGTTTTCAACTGCACGCACTAAAACAACAAAATTTACAACTTTTCTCTAAGTTGTATAAGCGCAGTTCAATCGGTAATGCAATAATAGCGCAGGTGGATAAGATTAAAACATCAATCACCGACACAGTGCATTCCATATACGACTCTACAACCAAAAAGTTGTCTCAGGGAGTAGAGCGTATTGTTTGGAATTTCAAATCCATGGCACTGTGGATTGTGATACCTCCGCTTGTAATTGCGCTTTTAGTATTTATGTGCTACTGTTCGATCAAGCTGTATTGTCTTCGACGAACTAGCACGGCCGCAGCGGATACCCTAATAAATTTAGCGCACACTTTCACTTCTACCAATACACGCCGCCCTCAAGTTAACTTCCTACATGAGCACGGCTATACTTCTGAAACGAAAGCTCTCTATGTTCCAAGAGTATACGCTTTGCATCACACTACCGGCAATACCCCTCCCTCCCTCCCTTACATCAACATACAAATTGGTAATACGTCCATTGCTGCTTTATTAGACAGTGGAGCCTCTATATCTTATATGAAAGCATCCATTGCTAATAAATTCAGCTACCTATCGCACGCATATACCCGTAAGCAGACGCACGCCCAAACGGCCAATGGAACTGCGGTCTCGCTTTTAGGTACAATTACCCTACCCATCTCCATAGGTCAGTACTCCTTAGTACATCCTTTGCATGTATCTAAGGATAGTGAATGCCCAGCTCCGATCCTTCTCGGAACGGACTTCATTCGCAGTCTTAATCTACAGGGATTAAAGGTTTCCTTGGATATGTATCAGCAGACAGTAACTGTTGGTTCTGATTCACATCCCACCATTAGCGTAAACCATGTCGTCTCAGTACCAACGAACCCTTAGGGAATTTCGACATTCCAACTAGATCCTGGGAAAGAGTTCACTCAGACGTGATCGAACCCTTACCCCAGACCCTAAACGGTAACAAATTCATTTTGGTGTTCGTGGCCGCTTTCTCTAAATACATTATAGCTTTACCCATCCCAGAACAAACCCCTCTTACAACAGCCCACACTTTTTAAATCACTGCGTGTCCTGCTTCGCCCCCCCATTTTCTATCATTTCAATAGACCGACCTAACGTAACTATCCTGGACGGGAGACGAGAGAGGACCATTCGTATGAATAGACTAAAAATATTTCACCCTGAACCCTAAATATTTACCTTACTAAAAAAAAACAGTCACTTCATCAACACACATTTTCTTGCACTTTCCCTCTTTTCTTTTCAACCATCTTCTTGTGTAACACATAGGTCAAATCTTTACACTGCGTACCGAAGTACGTCATTATAGAAAAAACAATAGGCAAGTGACTGACCAGAGCACTCGCTCACCGGCACCGCCCCCACGCCACTTTTGAAATCGCCACGCTCGCGCGAAACGCGTTGACCGTGGAGCGCGATATCTCCATCTAGCGCACAGTGAGTAAGGATTTGAACAAATAAAACCGAAAACGACTGCCCTGTTATTCACTATAGGCAGGTACGATAAGTGGAATTTTACCAACCCAAAATTGGCCCTTATATTCTTGCTTTTCGCTTACCCTAGCACAGTTTGAGCCTTATTACACTATTACAAACCACCCTAAACTCCAAACAGTCCAGGCGTAACACTAGCTCTCATAAACACATCGACGACAAGATCCTCAGCACCCGATCCAGAACCATCTCGGCCCCCAGTCATGTCTCCGAACCCCTCACCAGGGCAAGGAACAGGGTGTCGGATGTCTGATCACTGGTCCTGAACCTTGTGCCTGGGATGGCTTGTCTATAAGAAATGTGCTCCCCTAGGCCTGCTCGGAGTACTTTTAACAGCCTTTTCAAGTGTAATATAACTCTTCTGTAAGCAACAGGTAACCGAAAATATCATACCGGCACATATATAAGGTGAAATTTCGCTTTCGGCCTCGCCAAATTACATCGTACCAGTCGTTTTTCGGAATTGTTCGTCACTACTCACTTATCAGTCAAACCAACCTTACTTCTTGAAAGGAAAGTCACTTGTGTAATGTTCTTTCTACCCTTCTTTCAAATTTTGAACACATTTTTCAAAAAAAAATAATAAACTTCCGTGCCACAATTCTTACATTACAATAATATTTTAAATAATTCTCTAAATATAATAAGTCGAAACTACGTGCACAGCCATAAAGCTCTACAACTTGATTACAGTGTGTCGAGCATTCTTCAGCCAACAACAACATCGCCGACGCCTTCAACTGTGCCTTCCACAACATCTCTGACCCCAATAACCGCTAAATTCTATCTTATAGTTCCGGGGACCGGAACTCTTTAGTGGCCGGGGATGTCAGGGATTTAGTAAGTAGGATTCATAGTAGGCGTAGGAATCGTATAGTGGAGTCGGCCCGTCGGATTATCGGAAAAGTGCAGGCGCACTCGGCGCGTAATTAAACTTCAGCGCCGCCGGCAGATAATCACCCTGCACTATACGAATTCGTATAGTTGCATCGTGGGGGGTATAAATACCGCCCACTGACGGAGCTGAGAGGCAGTCCAGGAGATCGTCAGGAGCAGTCGTCTTGGGCTTCCGCCCATCGGCTGGCTCCAGTGTCATGCCGGATCCAGTCTTGGGGAGTTGGGTGTTGCTGATATATTATTGATGTATCCGTTCGCTGTACTTTATTTTGAATCCTCTCGTATTATTGTGTAATAAATATATATGCTGGTTGTGTCTTGTTTGATTCAACATAAAATGAAGCTCAGAGTGATAGCTTCCCCTCGAGGGCCGCTACACTGCCTAAACCAAAAACACTCGAGGGGTAGTGATATCATATTAC